>PVJO010017343.1:0-39525 GCA_004026905.1 Hystrix cristata | reverse complement strand
TTATCCTTTTTAGGAACATCTGCTGTAAATGTGTGATAGTGCAGGACTGAATGTGTCTTGCTCTGAAAGAAAAGCAAACAGTGCTGACATTGGGAGTCTTGTCTGTGCTGGAATGGTTGTATTGGGAGATGAGGAGAGAGGGAAACAATGATCATGTTCAAGTTCAGTATTAGAATCACAGAGCTGTTAAAAAGGACACGCACACGCATACACGAACTAGCACTTTCTGTGGCTACCGCAGCGATTGCTCCTTCTTTGACAAGATTCCCGTCTTCGTGTGACCCCAGTCTTAGCTCTGGTGGTGCATCTTCTCACCTGTGAAAGCAGGATGTTTGGATGTGGTAGTTGGGAGGGATGCGCAGCCACAAAAAAGACAATGCCAAACATGGAGAGAGCAGTGAGCTACAGGGAAACTTCTGAGAAAGCCTCTTTCTAACATCACATCCTGCATTTGTTCTGGGAATCCCAACACCAGCCTTTTGTTCTTTTTGGTTAAAGTGGGAGGGTGAGATCTCCCACTGGGTGTTGCACCGTGTGTCTATAATGCCTTAGTATACATCACATATCGGAAATACATACATGCTCACTCTTTCTGTCTAGAGTATTATGTCCCAAACCAATTCAATTACATCACGATGAGGTCAAATTCTGATTAAATCTGGGAAATTTGAAAGAAAAACCTTTGTGATTTTAAAAATCATCAATTAGATTACCCTCCCAAATGTCTTACCAGGCCAAGAAAATGCAAGATATTTTTAAGTAGCTGTTTATTAATTATGATTTTAAAATATCCATTGTGTTGAAGATAAAATAGATTTATAATTTCATAAATTTTGTCACATTATGAAATCACAGTGTTGGGAGCTTAACTTCCTTTCTAAGTCAAAGGCTTTACTTTTTCTGTCGTCTTTCAGCACATCGCTGGTTACCTACAGTTGCGCGTGAATTTGGACTGAGCTGCCAAGATCTGGACAGCTCCCAGACCCTGTGCCACGGTGCCTCTGGTTTTTCAGGGGCTTAGTGTATAAACCTTTTGATTGAATTCACAGAAACCAAGGAATACATACATCACTGGTATGTAAGTACTTGTGGAACTTCTATGTGGCTCCAGGGGTATGATTTGGCCTTGGCATCCAATCTCTTTAATACCTTTGGGGTCCCTGAAGAATGTCATATTTCAGGAAAGCGTTCTAGGCACATTGTATTATTAGCTTTATGGAGTGTTGTGGAATAACATTTAGTTTGATTCTGATAGAATAAAGGTGCAAATCCACATGCATAATTTAAAATAAAAATCTTTTTTCTGGTACCATGTAAATGTATGCCAGGTGTGAAGGAGAACTGAACTGGTCTCTAAGGGTGCTGTCAGGATGGAGGCTAAGCTTCCTCCGTCAGCTACTCCCAGCCCCCAGCACTCTTGTGAGCTGCCATCTATTTCCACTGTCCTGTCTGATCTTGTTCCTAGGAACTGTTCAGAAATCCACTTCATTTTCTCTACCTTCTCCTTCTTCATAATTAAAAATCAAATTTATAGAGGCTCAGCTTTATAGGCCTTATTTTCTTTACTGGGCTGTGTTCCAGAAAGATGAGATAAGATGGTTACAAAGGTTTTTCCCTGCTTCTAGCTGGGTCACGCTGGTGTAAGTGTCATTTTCTTGTTTGCAGAAGAGTTCAAGCTTCAGCTTAATAGTCAAACATGAAGAAGCTCTCTAGAAACTATTACAACCAATAAAGAAACTCCATAAAGTTGTGGGATATAAAATTAAGTCACAAAATGGCTGCATTTCTGTACTCTAAACATAAAACATCTGAAAAAAGATTAAGAAAATAGTGCCACGTACAATAATATCCAGAAGAAAAAGGTGCTTAGTGATAAATTTAATCAAGTAAATAAAAGATCAGGACACTATAAACCCTGAAGGCACCAATGAAAGAAATTAAAGAAATTAAACACAAACACATGGAAAAATATCCCATTTTTTATGGGTTGGAGGAATTAGTATGTTACAATGGCCATAGAGCCCAAAGGGACTCAGTCTCTATCAAACTTCCAATGACATTTTTCACAGAAGTAGAAAAACAATCCGTGAATTCATACGGAACTGTAAAAGACTGGATAGCCAAAGCAATGTTAAGAAGCCAAAACCGATTACACTTCCTGGTTTCGAATGATACTAAAAAGCTGTAGTAATAAAAACTGTATGGTACTGGCATAAAATAGACACATAGACCAATGGAACAGAATAGTGTCTAGGAATGAACCTAGACATACAGAGTCAACTAATATCTGGTCAGGAGACCGAGGACACACAACGAGAAGAGGAGATTCTCCTCGGCAAGCCATGCTGGGGACACTGAATGTCCACCACCAAAAGAATGAAATTAGACTCTTACATCACAAAGAAAAACCAATGCAATTTGGATTAAAGACTTAAAAATAAACCCAAGAAACAAAGATTCCTAGAAGAAAACATGGAGAAAAAGTTCTCTGATACTGGTCCTAGCAATCATATTTTAGTGGTCATCAAAGAAACAGGCATCAAAATAAGTGAATAGAAGAGATAGCATCAAACTAAAAAGCTTCTGCGCAGAAAACGTGAAAAGCAACCTGTGGAATGGGCAGAAATTTTGCAATCCATACATCTGGCTCAAGGTTAGTATCCAGATTGTACAAAGTCCTTATACAATTAAACAGCAAAACCCCAAAATAATCCAATTTAGAAGCAAGCAGGGAATCCAAACAGACATTTATCCAAAGAAGACATGTAAAGAACCTATGGGTATATGAAAATATGCACACCCTCATTAAATGTCTGGAAAGTCCAAATCTAAACCACAGTGAGATTTCACCTCACACCTGTGAGGATGGCTACCATTAAAAAAGAAAAAAAGCTAGTGCCAGTGAGGTTGTGGAGAAACGGGAATCTTTGTGCAATGTTGGTAGGGTTCTATGTGCAGCCATTATGAAAAATAGTATGGAGCTTCTTCAAAAAACTCAAAGTAAAACCACTCCTTGGTCCAGAAATTTGCCTCCGTGTTTGAGGTGTAATTACCCTTTGGGGTGTGATCGAAAAGCATGGTGAATGTTTGCATTTTTTTTTTTTCGTGTCTTCTACTAAAAGACACAATACCACTAATCCCCCTCAGACTATACCCCCTCAATACACACACTCTTATCCTATCATTCTGACCTCTTTCTGAAGCAATTCTGGAAGTCTTCTTTCATGTCTTTTGCTGGACTCTTGTGGCTGCCTCAATGTCCAATCAATTAAAAATGTTTACTTTTCATGGTCATTTTGACTTTGGAGAAGACTCAGAAGTTGCAGAGTCAGATCTGGCAAATAAGGTAGATGAAGACACACCGTACTGTTTTTATGAGCCTACTTTTCTATTGGGTGGCACTCAGCAGCAGCGTCCACTAGAATTTTTATCACATCTTTTAAAGACATTCATGAAAGTGGACTTCCAGAACTGCTACAGGCAAGAATGATGGCATAAATAAGCTTGAAGTGGGGAGAGGGGTGCTCAAGGGAGAGTAAGGGAATGTGTCCTTGGCTGTAATATGCTTTTAAAAAAAAAAGTATAAATGGTTAACATGTATTTTGAGCACATCTCATATCCGAATGAATTGAAATCAGAATGTTGAAGAGATATTTATGTTCTCATGTTCTTTGTGGTTTTGGTCCTAACAGATCAGATATAAAACATCTAAATATCCCACGATGAATGAATAAAGAAATTGTGTGTATTTGTGTGTGTGTCTGTGTGTGTGAGACTCAGCCTTGAAAAAGGGATCTTTCTATTTATGACAACATGGATGGATTCAAGTCTGTCCGCATTATGTTACTATGTTAAATGAAATAAGCCAGACACATAAAGACAAACACTGCATGACCTCATTTATATATGGAATCCGAAATAGTCAAACTCAGAAGCAGAGACTAGAACTGTTGCTATTAGTCTGGGGTCCAGGGGTGAGAAAATGGGGAGATGTTGGTTAAAGGCACAGAGTTTCACTTACATTAGCTGAGTAAATCCTGAAAATCCGCTATACATCTGAGTGCCCGTAGCTAACAATACTGTATTGTATGCTTAATATTGGCTAAAAGGGTAGATCTTATGTTAAGTGCACTTTACCACGAAAATAAATAGATAAGAGCAACAACAAAGGGGGAAGGGGGAAACTTCGGAGGCATTGGAAGTTTGTGCCTCATAGTGGTGATGATTCGTGGGTGTGTACTCACCCTCACTCATAGAAATGCGTACATTAAATATATGTTGTTTTTATAGGTCTCCAAAATCCAGAGTGTGTAGTTGGGCAGACTCGGAGCTGTGGGAGGCGAGCGTGCCAGAAAGCGTCCCTCGCAGCATTGTTCGCATTCTGTTAGGTGCTCTTGTCTTTGCTCTGTCCTCTGTTTTCTACTTGGCTCTACTCCCGAAGACACAGGATGGGCAAAGCAGGCCTCAGCTCTTCCGAGCTCCCCCTGCTACCCGCCTTTACACTCTCCACCTTCCTTCTTACCACATTCCCTTCTGCTGCTCAAGGTCACCCATGCTGGTCACAGAGGCGAAGAATGCAATCATTCTTCACAGAGATGTGTGAGAACTCGACCTAGACCTTGAATCTGAGGAGGGCTGAGGGGAAGCTCTCTACCAATCTTGGGAACTCCTGTTTGGCTCTTTGGTTGTTATTTCCTACTCTGTTGCTTCATGAAGGGAGAAGACAGAGAGCATCTGTAGGGCCTGCCCATCAGGCCGGGGGACCTAGATGGAAGTCAGGAGTGGGCAAGCCACAGTCATGGAGCCCTGGGAAGAGGAAGGCAGACTGTGGTGCACTTGTGATCTGGGTTTGCTTGTCTGTCTGCTGTGTTCCAAGAGGAGGATGTGGGCCAGCCAGGGCTCAGAGAGCCAAAACCCTTAGCAGACAGACCGGGCTTCTGAAATGGACTTGCACTCCCTCCCTGGATCTGTGTCCCGCAGTAGTCTACACACTTCCTGGCCCATCATTGTTTGTGTTTGATCTGCAAGTTTTGTCTACGGCCATACCACCCTGAACGCGCCCGATCTCGTCTGATCTGCAAGTTTCACTGTACAGAAACTCAAGGGTGCAAAACTTTGATGTTCTTCAGTTTCCTGGAACAAAAAAATTACTTTTTCGAGCCCGATTTTCCCTAACAGGAACTTTAGTCTCTTCTGGGGTGGCTTCTATTTAAACCTTATAAATCCATCATTGTTCTTTCCTCCTCTTCATCAGCCCGGAGTGGCAGGTAGCTGTCTGGGGTCAGTATGCACATCAGGGGGAGGTGCTGTTGTGGATGTCCTGGCCTTTGCTGCCTTTGATGCAGTCTGCCACTTTCACACGGCCACTAACCTGCTTCTCCCAGTGGTGTCCGAGTCCCCTCTACTGTCGTTGCTGATGGATGGTGACCTTCTGTTTGGCTGTCCTGACCCAGAACCTCCAGAGGACCTACAGTATGCTTGGATGCTGTCTAAAGTTCCCGCGCCTCCTGGAAATTCCACTTCCTCTCCCCGCTCACTGTCTGAGCGGCCCTGCATGCCTAGCTGTCTGGGCAAGAGGCGGTGCTACTCTGCTGTCTTCCGAGACTCTTGCCCAGTTTACATCACCTTCCTCAAGGGCTGAGTCCACCCTGACGTGAGGGAACGTCAAGGGCAGTGTCTCTTCTCTGAGACCCGTGCAGTGACTACTAAATGTGGACCCCTTTTCTGTCTTAATTTTCCACTCCCTCCAGCAGACTGGACTTAGATAATATTTAGAGGGAAATCTGCCTTCTTCCTAACATTAATAGTTATAGTATAAGATTTGTGTTCTTATTATATCTGAGATTTTGAGTTTTCAAAATCTCAAAATCTCAGACACCTTTTCTCTGTCACACAGATTGACTGTCGTGAAGAAAACCTTGACCCTCAAGATCGAACTTTGCTTCGGACTTCTAGAGCGTATTTTAGAGATACAAAGTCAAAATTTGATTATTCCATTCTCTTGATTTTCTCTTTTCCGAAGGAATAAGCCCAGTCTGAAAAACAAACAAACAAACAAACAAACAAACAAAAAAACCTTGTATTTTCTGGTTAATAGGGCCATGAAGAAACATGGGATTAGTAAAAATATATTAGATACTGTTAGTGCATTGTCAAATTTTAATGATGAGCTCATTCTTATGGGAGTCAGGGGAAGGAAGATAGAGACCAATGCAAGTTACCAGGACACACAAAAGGGAGTGTGTCTTTAACAGATTGGAAAATGGGAGGACATTGAAACTTGCTTTATCTTTGCCACTATGAAGCCTTGCGAAGGCTATCGCAAAATACCAGAAGCAAGCTAGCAAACAAATTCCAGTCAGCCTCAGCTGTACGATTTAACAGTCATGAAACATTTGACAAGACAATCTTTCTGATTTCTTCATCCTTGGGCTGGGCGCGGTAATATGATCCCACTTTGTCTAGCTCCAAGGTGTGTGTTCACATAGAAATCTGGGGGGACCTTATTTTGAGCAAAGCTTGTTCACTATCTGTAGAATATAAATAACCGTGTCTAGCAATGTTTTTATGTAACATGAAGATTAACAAAGACTCATGTGCTAAAGGATAAATGGTCTTATTTTCAGTTTTAAAAAGTCATTGTTATCTTTCAAAACTTACTAGATCTTTTCCTTTCTCTCTTTTCCACTTTCCCAGGAGGAATTTAAGTACTGACTGCAACAAGACAATCATTACAAGATATTCAT
Organism: Hystrix cristata; assembly: GCA_004026905.1. NCBI lineage: Eukaryota > Metazoa > Chordata > Mammalia > Rodentia > Hystricidae > Hystrix > Hystrix cristata. Next base: position 32,779 of record PVJO010017343.1, on the reverse strand, counting down.
GTCCAAATCAAACACAGAACTATGTGCTGTGGTGGACTTCTGGGTAACCTATCATTACCTGGCATTGCAGAAGTCTGGCTACTTGGTAAGTAGGAGACACCCCACAGTAGATCATGGGGAATAAATATAAGACCATGGTAGTATGGTTCCTGTCCTGAGAGATACCAAGTCCTACCGGGGAGGCATCTGTTCAAGCATTCATTTATTAATTTACTCATTCAATAAATTTTTATCAAGCCTTCTCAGTGCCAGGCACTATTCCAGGTACTGCAATTATAGCAATAAACAAAATGAAAAAATAATGGAAGTTGCCTTTTAGTGAGACTTGACCAAAATGTTTAAAACAAGAGTAAGCTGTTAAAAATACAATTCATTGCTAAATCATATGGTACTAAGTACGTATTAATTTTGCTGGGAAACAAAGGAAAAAAGATGGCGGTGGGCATGTTGGTTGCAGAGTGCAACCTTCAAAGAGTTACATTTTGAGCTGCATCTGAATCTTGGAAGAAATCTTTTGAGTAGATAGGCGAAGTATAAGAAATGAGTTATCCAGAGATGTCAAAGAGTTTGTTGCCTTGAACAGCAGGTATATTTTGGAGAAGATGGTGGAGTTCAAATAGAGAACTGTGGAACATTCCAAAAAACTGGAACTAGAAATCTAGTTTTAATGGGTTTGCAAATAAAGAACCATAGAAAGCTTTGTGTGGAGTGGTGGTTGGGTTTTGAGGACACAAGGGGGTGTGATCTGATGAATATTGTCTTTAGAAATTATGGATTTGTTGCTCTCAAGTTTCAGGGCCCATGAAGAAGTGCACATGGGTCTTCATTTTTGAAGCAAACACTACACACTGTAGAGATTATAAGTTACTGGAACAACTGATTATTTGTTTAACAGTGTAAAGCATAGATTTAAACAATTCTCCTGAAGTCCAGATTACTTAATTAAACAAATCTTATTGTGTTGTCCCTAAATCATACAGATATGAGTAGTTACGCATATCCACCTTCATGACATCTACGTATGAAGGGCTGGATGTGGATTTCATTAAATTAATTGTGACTTATTTGTTACCAAGTCAAGTTTCTTTTGAACAACAAGGACTAACAATAGGAGTTTTGACTTCTTAGGAATAGTCTCACCACACACAGAGAAAAAAAGCTTGTGGTATCAATTTAGGAATATTTTTCTTTGCTTGATCCGATGGCCAAGGGCAAATTGGTGACCAGGCATTATTTTCCAGAGACACTTAAGAACTTATCATTGAAAAAACTAATCAGCCTCTATTGAGAAGTCAGACCACAGCAGCCATGTGTTGTATAAGTCTTTGCTTTATTTCAAAGAAGAGAGTTCCTTATGCCATGAAGACGGGGACTTGGTTGGGGATAATGTGGTTCAGGTTTTCCTCGTAATTATATGGAAATTCCCCGGGTAAAAATGTATGGGTCTGGGAAAGATCAGATTTGACAATGTTCAATAACTTTTGATTTTCCAATCCTCCAGAATTGCCCAGTGGTCTCCCCTTGTATATCTCCTCATCAAGCTTTAAATTCATAAAGTCCTTGGTAGATAAAACAGTGCTTCTCACCACGAGCTGTCACAGACACGCAAAGGCGCAGAAGGCGAGTTCGGTCGATGGAATTGGCAGATGGAGCAGGCTCTGCAGCATCTGGACACTGTTCATGCTGGAGCTTTTATTTGTTCATTTAGTGAGGAACAACCAGGAAAGCTTCTGCATTTCAGGGATGTTTGCAAAACGAGTTATTTCAGGTTGGGTTTGGCTAAAATCCTATGAGAAGCAGTTGCACATTTTACTCAACAGATTTTGGATAAAATGGGAAAGCTTGGCTCCTCAAATTGTTTGATCTTTGTTGCATTGCCCAGTTCTTGCAGATTCGGACATCTGGATTGTGAATCAGAACTCCACATTTGATATTTCTGTTTAATGTTTGTTATCAGGCTTCCCTGAAGATCGTTCCTGGGACTTGGCTGCTGAGGGCCTGCTATTTTAATCGACAGAGTTCTCCTCTGGGTTTCTGGTTATTCTTTGCTCTCCCTGATGAGATTAAGAAAAGGATGGTGTACTTCTTCATTCTCATTGAAGACAGGAAGTCATCAGAGATGTGTAGGTTGCCATTTGTGCCGTCCATTGAATGGGCCATCCTGGAGTCCTCCCAAACATTTCTGTGTAGAAAGTTCTCAGTCACGCTCAAACAATTTTTTACAGTCACCACCCTCAATCCCTAGAGGCATCCTAGACATATAGCTTCGAATGAAAAATGAGTATTAACTTCAGTGCTTGAGTGATGTATTAATTTGTTAGGGCTTCCATAGTGAAATACAACTGACTGGGTGGATAAACAACAGAAATTCATTCTTTCCTAGCTCTGGAGGCTGCAAGTCGAAGGTCAGGGTGTAACAGAGTTAATTTTTTTCTGCGTCCTCTCTCTTCAGCTTGTTACAGGAGGCCACCTTTTTGCTCCCTCCTCACATGGTCTTTCTTCTGCGTGTGCACACACTCCTTGTCTCTATATCCTAGTCCCCTCTTTCTATAAGTACATTATCCAGATGGGATTAGCGCCACACTGATCACCTAATTTTAATTTTAATCTCCTCTTCAAAGCCCTGTCTCCAAAGACAGTCATGTTCTGAGGTACTGAAGATTAGGGCTTCAACATAAAACCATTAGAGAGACATAGTTGAGCCCATAACAGTGTCTTCTAGTCATAGAGGAAAAGCTATACAGCTAATAACTATTACACAAAGAGTTCATCAGCCAAATGTAAGAGCAAATCTCCACAAGGGGTGGGAGATAAGGGTACTCCTGTCTTCTAGGAAGTAGAAAATTTATGGATGAAATGGTTTTGAGATGTATGTTGAAGAAGAGATTCCAAAGAATGAACCCTTAAATTGAATTCTATGAGTCTATAGTTTTGTAGATGAAGAATGAACAGTTTCGTGTGATATATTTCCTTTTCTACTCATTCTGTCAGGCAAGGGCGGCAGTATTTTTCTGTAAAGAGACAGATAGCAAATGTTTTCCTTTGAGTGTTAGATGTTGTCGTTCACAATAACTGACTCCACTACTGTAATGTGAAGACATCTACAGACTGTAAGTGAATAAATGAGTGGGGCGATACTCCAATAAAATGTATTGACAAGACCAGGCGGCAGAAGTAACTCATTAATAGAAGAGTCAAGATAAGAATCAGGTTCTCTGACTCCCAGATCATGTTCTTTCCTCCATGTCATGTTAATTTCAGAAGAACTAGGTAAATATTAGAATTCTTACTCAAAAATTTCCTTTCAGAAAAATAAAATCTTCTAACACTGCCAAGAAAAAAAAGGAAAAAAGAAAAATAGGAGGGGGAAAAAGACAGCAGGCTGGATTTGGCCTTCCCAACTTCTCTGTTTGCTGAAATGTGTCTTCCCTGATGTTTTCACACCTCTTCCCAAGCATGGGACTCCTTCTCTGTGACTTGCCTGTTCCCTTTCTGCTCCAAAGAACAGCCTTCCAACATGCAGAGAACAGAAAATACCTTGGCTCCAGCTCAATGTCATCATGTGGTAACAGACCACAACCGTAAGCCACTTCCGCCTTGCTGTTTAACTCTTGGCACATGTGTGTTTTGTTTCTGTTTTATTGGCTCTTTAGTGGAACTGCAAAAAGGCTTGTGGTCTCCTTTCATCCAGCAAGAGAAAACAAGCAACCACCTCTCTTCTCACAACCTAGCGCACTTCTTAAAATCAGCGTTGCAGAAAGGGCCCTAGAATAATGTCAGACCTTTCCAGGTGACTGAGAATTTCAGTAAACATAAACTATCCATTGTGGGTAGAACATGTGCTGACTGTACATAGTGGCTCCTGTCTTTCTGCTGGGAGGAGACTCACAGTGCCACCTACAGTGTGGACTCACAGCCTCCTGGGCACTGCTCCCTCACTAGCCCTTTACCAGCCTGGAGAGCCTCTGCTCCCTACTCTCCTAGGTCTAGAGATGAAACTGTGGTCAAGCATGGCCAGGCTCCTAGAGATGAAACTGTGACCAAGCATGGCCAGGCTCCTCTTCTCAAGGCACTTTCACTCCAGGGGAGGATAAAGAAACGTCTGTAAATCATGTGATATCCAATGACAATTATCATTTTTTCTTTTTTCTTTTGATATAATACAAGTAGATATTACTAAAGAAAATATAAAAACACTTCTATGAAAATAAAGCAAAATTTCATAACAAAATATTTAGAGAGTAACAGTGGTTAATATACTGTGTACCATGATCTTAAAAGAATAAGCAAAATGTTATTCAGGACAAGTCATAAACAAAAAAAAATTTATAAAGAAAAAATAAAAGGACAAAGTTTTCTTTTCAACGAACAGAAGAAACTAGTAGTATAAATGAAACAAATTAGCATTTGTCTTAAAGTATTTTTAAACAACAGAATAGACAACTTAGAGAGTTATTGAACTTCTCCCTGGTTCCTATTTGTCTATAGGGCAATTTATAAAGAACATAAAGCAGGTAATGGGAAGTAGATTCAGGGTGGCATTGAAGAAAAAGTGAGCGATTTGGGACAGGGAAAGGGCTAGTTGTGTGATGTACCACCGTGAAGTGTCACAGAAGAGGCAGGGGCCCCAGGGGCCGGTGTGAGGGAAAACCAGCAAGGCCGCTGTTCAGAGGGTGTGATCAGCAAACCCCCAAAGATCCACTTTGCCTTGGAGACCCTTGACCTTTCTTGGACCTTGAATCAGATCGGGTCTTGGGAATCTGCACTTCTGTTACAGGGAGCCCATGCTCTACCATGTGAACTCTTATCTGGACAGAGCTCCGTAAAGCTCTTATTTGGCCCCTTCCCCACGCTTTGCACCCTGGACTTCTTGAGGAGAAATGGGCTTCCCGAGTGTAACTGTGGAAAACCAAAATCGGTGTGCTTGGCTTAACCCCTGCTGCTCCCTCCTGTCTTTGGATCTGCTTATCTATGCTTTTCAGTGTGTAGCATGAACTCTGAGGGTAGAAGCTTGTGATTTTCCAACCGTTCAAGAGGTTGGCTGGAGAAGTATAGCTAACACACGTTTAAACAGCATAAAATGAGTTTACACTGCTGACGGCAGACAGTTTATTCTTCATACAGCTGTGTTCATCTCTCAACTCGTTCTGAGTCGAGAGGAATTTTATATGTTGAGCTCCCTCAAGTCCCAAATTTACTTCCGAAGATAACTGATCTGGAGGCAAATTTTTTAAAAACACGACATAAGTACACGATTTGAAAAGGCAGGGCTGTTCATTTTATCTCTTTTTAAAAAGCTTGCATGCATGGGACCGGTAGACAAGGTAAAGAGACAGTAACTAAAATTCATTTATTTGGAAGTAATTCCAAAAGATTTGAAGCTAGCCAGAGCTATCCTTCATATTTCTTTTAAGATCCCTCTTACGACAAGCAGGGAGATAGGAGACAGCATGTGTAACATCTGGTGTGTTTAGGGCTAGTAGAGGTGAAGTGGAGGGAGTTCTTGGAAACATTCTTAGAGGATGTAGTGGGGGAACACCTGGAAAAGCCTGCTTCATTGAAGGAAGGCTGCAAGGGACCCAGGCAGGGGAGGTCATGTTCAGCAAATCGGATGGACTTCCTTGAAGATATCCCTGTCATGAAAAGGGAAGGAGATTTAGTGGCTTTATAAAGAGCACTTTGATTTTAAACAAGATTTGACAAGAATCCACATCCAGGATTAATGGTCAAGGAAAAGAGCTGTTGAATGTGGGTACATAGGGTGTGAGATTAAAAAAATCAAACTGGCTCAAAAAGAGAGATGGATGAAAGACAGGGAAGGGCTTTGTGATTTGAAAGGGATTACTGGGATGGAGGAGGGGATAGCAGTACGAGAAGATGGCCAGCCGGCTTCGGGATAACCTTGATTTATAACACACGTCGAAGGAGAGACAAACGAGTGCACCAAGTCTGGAGATGATTCAGGGACTTGGACCCAACCATCCTAACAAACCTGACCTCATGGGGGCAGTGATGTTCAGCTTTGATGCAGTACATTGGGCAGAAGGATGAAAACCAACATGGACCACAGAGACCAGGATTACGGAGCAATTAGGCCGGTGATATTTTCTGAGGCCAGAGGTTTAGAGGACTGTAAAGTCAGCCATGTTTGTCTTTGGTGTTTTCAGCTTTGCTTTTGCTTTGCTCTTTCTTTCTTTCTTTCTTTCTTTCTTTCTTTCTTTCTTTCTTTCTTTCTTCTTTCCTTCCTTTCTTCTTTCCTTCCTTCCTTCCTTCCTTCCTTCCTTCCTTCCTTCCTTCCTTCCTTCCTTCCTTCCTTTCTTTCTTTCTTTCTTTCTTTCTTTCTTTCTTTCTTTCTTTCTTTCTTTCTTTCTTTCTTTCTTTCTTTTTTTCCTTCCTTCTTTCCTCCCTTCCTTCCCATTTATTTGGACTGTTCCCCTCCAATCTTCTGCTCACCACCGCCAAAACTACTCCTGCCCATAACCCCAGCTTCCTGAGGTCAGGTGCTCCAGGATTCTCACACTCTTCTCCCTTCCTCCTATAAAATATTTACTGTCAGTAAAGAGCTAACTCTTCCTAAGGGATAAATGATGAGAGAGAATTTAAAGTATTATCCTTCCTTGGAGCATTTAGATTTTAATGGGAGTCAAAAAAATTGAAGTCAAAGTATTACAGCTGTTGTGGTAGAATTTCAGAGAGGGGTCTGGGGAGGATGCAGTGACATTATGTGTCCCAGAGGTCACTGGGGGGCGGTGTCTCTTGCACCTTGTGATAAAATCAGTGTTGGTCTTGTCAAACAGTATTCTTCAATGATTACTTCGAAAAATAACAGCAGAGAAAATAAAGCCTTAAAAATCATATCTATGGAGGAACAAACAGTTCTCACAGGCTCTGGGTAGAGTACTCCATGGTATGACATCATAGTAGAAGAATACGAAAAAGCACAGAGCGAGAGAGACTAGGAAAATCTTCAAAGAGCCAAAGAAGCCTCCTTGGTCAAGATGACCGTCTCCAGTGTGCGTATCTAAGGTCACTTCCCACCAAAGCCCACCAGAGGCTCAGGAAGACAATCAAAGAACTAAGAAATAGAGAGGACACAGCCAACCTCTTGGAAGCTGGGAAGCATTCAAATCAACAGTAAATTAGTCAACAGAACCCAAATGGTAGAATCTGAAACTAGAGTGAAGAAAGCTGGGGATCAGTGTTGGCCACCCCAGTGCCCTCCTGTACTCTGGACCAGGAACTGGGGGCTGTTCCACTTTCCCTTGCAGCTGGTAGCGGTGGGAATGAGAAGAAAAGGCCTTGGGTGAAAACTATTGGCAAAGCAGTCTGACACTGAGCTTGCCCCCCTCAAATCCATGTTGGCTGGTTGTTTGACCCCCTCTACCCTGCAGAAGACCCGAAGTCTTGTTCTCTCAGTGGTCTCTTGTGGAGGGACCTGGATTTGTGGTTAGCTGGCACAGATGTTGGTGTGAATGTGGAATATCTTACTGTAAATGAGGAGATTATCAAACTCTACATGTACTAAGTATTGAATGATGATTTCTCCAGTTCTTTTTTAACCCCAGCCCTAGCAAGTCTTCTGGATTATCCTATGCAGGACATTTAAAAAATGAATTTGAAGAAATCTGATTGTTTCAAATGAAAGACCAAAACCAGGGATGTCCAACAAAATTGCCAAGCAGATTTCCCTAAAGGGTGACGCAAAGCCAGGAGCTTCTTCCACAAATGGTTATAACAATATTCAGCCCTGTGTCTTTCCAGAGCCCATTTTAAGGCTATTTCTCTTTCTCTCCCCAACTACTAGTTGGGTCATTGTGACCAGCTGGGTGAATAGAAAATTTCATGAGCTTCGAGGCCAGGTCATCCAAGTTGATACAGTTTCTGCCCTGGTCCACTCTCTGGAGGCCATTAGAACACCGCCACCATGCTGCGAGGTAGCCCAAACTGTAGCTCTCACTCCTCTTCTGAGGCCACAGAAGAGGAGTGAAAGCCTCAGCCAGGAGTTAGTATCACCCACAAGACCAGTGAGTGACGGATTTGGTCACCAGGTTGGAACCGGCCAAGGAGGCTTTGACATCGTGAAGCAGAAAGGCCACCCTCACTCTGCCCTGTCCCAATCCCTGACCCACAGAGCGCATGAGCTTAATGACAAATTGTCTTGGATCACTGTATGTATGCATAATTTGTTATGAAGCCACAGTAATTAGAATATTAATTGAACATTTGAACACTTCAAGTTATTATAATTATTTGAAGGTCAGGGTGCCATTCAGGGTAGTGTCGGCTTGATTCACTTTAGAATCTGATCTGCCTGGGAGTTCGGTGGAGCACACTTCTGTTGGGTGTCCCTGGGTCGTGGAGGTTGGGCCTTGGGGTCCACCTCTGTCCCACCTTGTCCTCTCTTGCAGCCACTGAGAACGAAGCAGCTTTGCTCTGTCAGTCCTTCTGCCACAATGTCCCTGGCTTGGACTCAGCCAGCCAGTCAGCAACATACTAGCTCGTCGACCTGCGAGCTGAGTCAAACCTCTCCTTTAAATTTTGGGTGTCAGGTACTTGTCTCAGTGAATTGCAAGAACCTTAAGGGACACAATTTGCCATCCTGGAATTTATAAGAATTTCCTTTGTGTGGATACAGGTAGAAGGAGATCAAATAATGATGGAGGATACGTGGTTATTTGGTATGATTCATAATTCTCTTAGATGATTTTCTGGAATTTTAAACGATTTTCTTTTTTCTTTGATAAAAAATGGAGGATGAGACATGAACTTGTTACAAGAATAGTAAGTTTCAGGATTTAGTAAAATGAAAAGACAGTTTTGAAACAGCTGAACAGGAATTTAAAGACTGCTCGTGACACATTCCAGAGCTGGCAACCGTTTTTTCACACTGCCTGCTGTTTGGGATTATATTCATCACCGCTGCCTTCTGTTACCGGTGGGGATGTTATTCGGAAACCTTCCTTTGCATTGTCTTTGTAACCTGGATCTATCGCCCATGACAGCTCAGCTATTTAATAACTCTGCCGTTCCAGCCAAACCTCCCTGAGGAGCAGTTCAAGCCCCCAGTGCCCACCAACATAAGCTTTCCGAAGGAGCAATGAAAAGCCGCAGGTGTGAGAAATCTGAGGATTTCTTTCTCTGAGGGGCTTCTCTAGGCAGGTCTGTTTTTTTCTTAAAATAGGCTTTAAGCTCTATGGTATAGTCAATCTTAGAAATTCAGAACTGGAAGATTAAGCCTCAATGATGAAGCAATTACCTAAATATATTAATTCTATGTGATCTCTCATTTATTACTTTCTAGCCAATGATGAGTGAGACTCCACGCTGCAAACTCCATAGATTAGTTTCATCAGATGAGAATGAAAATTTCCTGTGAGTCAGGGAAATGTACATCTTTCCTCTACTCCAACAGCAGAAAGATAGCCTCACACTTGTGTAGCTTATGAAAAGTGTGAAGGAAATTCTGAAGTTCTGTGACTCACTCATTTTGTGTGACATTTTTCATTTGAAAAAATATTACTTCTGCTTGAGTTTATTAGAAAAACAGGACTCCAATATTTGTAGAAATAAAAATTCCTTCTCAGCCATTTTCCCACTCTCCTACTAAAGCGCTAGAAAACCCTGTTAATTCAAGAGATATTTATCGTATGCCAGTTTTTGCTGGGCTTTTGATTGGTTCTGGAGACAGGTGCAAATTGATTAAATACCAAGACTGCCTTGGCAAAGCTTGTGGTCTCACGGGGACACTCTCAGCACCAAGGAGAAGTCTGGTGGCAGTAGAGACCTACTTGCATGGGGCGCATGACTTGCCCACATACTTGTGGCAAGAACTGATCTTCCACCTCATCATCGAAAGAGTTCCACACCCCTCCACCTGCACCAACCAAGCGCTGCAGGTATTTTTAGGGTCTACCTCCATTTTACCAGAAGTGTTCGAGATATAAGGGACCAAGATCAAAAAGTGAGGATGTCTTAAGTTTCTCTCCATTTTAATGACTGTTGAAATTGAGATGAAATGGAGATTAAGAAGGAATATTCCAAGTAACAGGAGTTGGAGACCTTCCCCTGGCCTTGCTTTTGGGGAGCATTTCTCTCTCTCAGTCTCCCAGTCCCTGCACTTGACTTTAGATGCATGATAGAAGATTGTGCATTTTGCTTTTCTCACCCTGCCCTAGCCAATCTCCCACCTTATTTTGCATTTCAGACTGTCCCTCTGATCCTCAAGCCACCTACTGCTAAGGCGCTGTTTTTGGTTTTTCCAGCTTCACACTCCGCAGCTGCACCCCAACCCCAGCCACTCCACAGGCAAATCCAGCTTACTAAGGCTAGGTTGGGCGGGAGTACCAGGTGGGCCGGAGAGGGTGAGAGGACATAGCATGTGGCCCAGTCTAGGTGCCACTTACACGTTGTGCTCATCAGAATCCTGGTGCAATGGGGAACAAAACTCCAGTTGGTTAACCTGTACCAACAATATCACATTACATCAAATCTAGGACAAATTCAAGTGGACCACAAAATAGTCTTTTTTTATGCCAATAAAAGAATAAATGCTGGCAAGTAAACGATAAGACACTATAAAGCTGTAAAGTGATTTAAATGACGGTAATTTAAAAGTAAAAAATAGAGCATCTCTTGGAATGAATAACATGAGTTATATATCATGAAATGTCATGATTTAAGATCAACAACCAAATCCTTATGTTTTTGTAGACATGTGATTTTCTATTGTGATTTAAAATTTCGCAACATGGTTTTCGGTACTGACCAAGAAATAAGTGCATTTCTTAGGCTGTCATCAAAAGTTTTACAACTGACCCCATGTCTATTTTCCCGGGCCAAGGGAAGGAAGGCATGAATTCAAGGGGAGCTACCGTCCAGAAGTCTTCACGGATTCCTACACTGTGATTATTGTGTGTGGGGTTGTTTCGAGAGTCTCCTGGTTTTCTTCTGGGTGATAGCTTCACTGGTCCAGGCTGTCTGGCAGCCTTTGTTATCCAAGCCCTTGTTCTCTGACTCCTGCCATTTAAACTGGGGGGCTCCGTAGATTCAGATACTTTTATTTTCAAGATGGTCTGACATCTCTCACTATCAGAACTCTAATTCGTATCTATCTGAAATCCAGGGACTGCCTGCTTTTGGGTACTGTTTCACAATCTGAGACTGAAGGTTTCCAGGCCTGGCTGTAGTTGCCAGTGAAAGAGCTGCTTGGTTTCTGTTTCGAAGCGTGCTGCGTTCGCTCTAGCCGTCACCTTGCCTACAGAAGCCTGGCAGTTCTTTCATGGGAAAGCTCCCTCGTCTAACTGTGCCAAGTGGGGGATGTTACTTTCCTCATCTAGCCATTGTTTCCCTCTCTGTACAATGGGCATTATTTCTGTTTCCTACATTGCTGTGAGGAATAGATGTGATTAACTCTACGTAAAGGTGGGAGAGTTCTTGGTGTTTCATGGGCTCACTCCTGCCCCTGGCTTGTCTCTGCCTCTCTGCACTCGGCCTTCCCACTTCTCCTCCCTCCCTGACTGTGCTCTGTCCCAGAGAGGGCTGGCATCTCCAGACAGCATCACCCAAGTCACCTCCCTTGATCTCTGGCTACAGTAAGGGACTGGGGACAGAGAAGAATCAGGAGTTTGCAATTCCCACTCCCTCCATGCCAGGCTGAGGCTTCACAGTGATGGTGTATGCCCCACCTCAGTCTTTGGAGGAGACCCTTCTCCCCTGGCTACAGTTTGGTCTAGAATTCATCATGGCGTCCACCCACCCTTCGTCCGGCAGAATGCCCATTCCTCTTCTGCTGCTTCTTTGAACTCTGCCTGTAACTCTGAGCACAGTCCTGCTGGGGACATCTGTGTTATCTGCTAGGGCAGGGCTCTGCAGCTGGTGAGAGTTGTCCCCTGGTGTAGTTTGCTGCCTTAAGAGACGGTGCCTCTCTGCAGCAGCAGAATGGTTTAGCTAGAAGAGTCGTAGAAGAATCCAGTATTTGGAAGCCGGCTTTAGGCAGGATTAAACATTTTTGTTTATGTGGTAAAAATAGGAGGAAGTCATTTTTGAAAAGGCATTTCTTTTTTTAACTTCTGGCCAAACAGCCCCTTTTCAGTTCCTCCCTCCACCTAAAAAGTAAAAAAATAAAAAAAGATGCTCTGGCTTGTATTTATGAGGGAGTTAAGCATGCAGTTCTCTTTTCAAAGCTGTTCACATGGAAAGGAAACTGGCCTTGACATTTACACAGTCCAGGAGGATTCCAAATAGAATTTGGACAGATCGGGAAGTTACCATCTTGGAGTGTGTGGGGAAAGCAATCCTGGTGGGAAGATGTGGTGACATATATGAGACAATCCATAGATGTTAGGAATGTGCTGTTCTGTAGGCGCCTCCCCACTTCACGATCCAATGGGATTGCCAAAAATATGCATATGTTCTTTATGATATCACATGAGAAAGGCATCCAATTAAAGCACTCCACACTAAATACAAGGAGTATAATTTCTGGGTATATTTATGATTGCTTAATGTCAACAAAAGTGTCTTTTAAACACAGCACATTCCTTCTCCTGCACTCACAGTGCATGCTAAATACATCCAAATGCACAAACCATAAAAGAAGGAAGAGGCAGCATCGGCACCAAGCGCTTTGGTTTCTGCATCTGGCCAGCGTCCACTGGGAGAGATGTAAGTCAGAGTTTACCACATGGATTACAAATGTGCTGAATTGCAAGAATGATTATTAAATGAAAATATCTATAGCACCTGCAGCTTGTCCCGGAAAATTCCCCCAGGGTATTGTGGGTGCTTTTTTTCTTAAAAAAAATTTTTTTAAGGAAAAAAAGTAAGACAGAGTACGATGCAAATGGCAGGTCCAGCTGCTTATGGTAGCAACTCCATTAATGTTCCTAAAGGGTTCCCAGCGTCAGTTCAGTCAACCAGAGCCACTTCCGTTTTCAGGGTGAGTGTGCTGGGGGAGGGGCTGGGGGAATCTCAGCAGTCTCTTTCCTTTGAGGTTTGGACAATGAAAATAATGTTAATGTAAATGGAAAGTGCTTCAAATAACAAAGCACATCAGGGCAGGGGGCAGCAAGAGGCTAGCTGTGTACTTGGCCCAGCCTTAGTGTTTATCCTATTAGAAGGGCAGCGAGTCTTCCAGAAACAGAAATAGAGCATGTGAGAATTTTGTTGATTTAATACTTGATTGCATGTGTGTATATAGACACTCTGCATATATGTAATACTTGGCTGTGTTTCAATGGCTTGTGTGTGTGTGTGTGTATGTGTATTCATCCACATGTGAAAAGAAAAATAACAAGATTAGGAGAAGTTTGACAAGGTGGTTAGTTTCTGAAATTAGAAAACACAATATCTACAGCCAAGTTTCCTCTGTACCGCCGTAAGTACTAGGACAAATAGAATGAACTTTCTGAGCCTCAACTCTCTCATGTACGAAATAGGGATAATTGTTAAATCCGTAAGTATAAGGTTTAAGTGAGGCGATCTGTGTGAAAATGAATATTGGATATTGAATATTGGAAACTGCTCCCTAAATATTGTTTGTGACTGTTAGAAAAAATTCTTGCTGCCAAAATTCTCACACATGCAAAGACCTCCATCGAATACACCGAGATTTCACATAGGGCCCGTTCACCTCATACCCAGACAACACACTCCATGTTAGACAGGGACTATACTTAAGACTCCTTCAATGACTACGTAAGACACACATAGGATTCCATTTTTCTTTTCACTTGTAACAGATTGGCAAAAACTTGAGTTGGTATGTGTATAATGTTGCCAACATCCTTAGTTTGGAATTCTTTGATTATAAGAAATCTTTTTCAAATCTTCCTAGTCTGAAAACACTGGGTTTTTTTTTTTTTTTTTTTTTTTTTAGATTTAGTGACAAAAATGTCATTCGTGAGGTTTAAACAATACACAGATATACTATATTTCATCACTATAATCAACTTGGACACATCACAGAAACACACAACTTTTATCTATTTTTTTGCCTTACTTTAAGCACTCACACATCTCTGAGTTATGTACAAATTCGGATGAGAACTCTAGGAAGAAAATGCCTCTGCTCAAGTTCTGGGGGTTTGAATATTGATAGGAATTAGAGTTCCTTAGGGTCACAGGAAATCGGGAAAATTTGTTTGCCATTATCATCCCTTCCTCTACACTCTCTCCTTATAAATACGCCTCTTTAATTAGGTCAGATCTCTGTGAGTTTCCTATCTACCTTTTAAGGGAGTCTCCTGACTCTGACAACCCAATACAACTTTCAATAATAGTCACCGAAAATACAGTATTTTCCTTATGTCTAATGTAATTTCTAAATTTAGACTTAGGCTTTTGGCTGTGACGCAGTAGCTTGTGGCGGTTTTAAACTCTTGCCAAGAGCAACTAGAAGTTTGATTTTTAACAGTGCCTAAAAAGCATATGGGAGCTACTGACACGGCAGACTTGGGGGCAAGACACCAGAAGAAAGAAGGCTTAGCAAGGGGAGCACACTGCTGTTCAGTACAGGGCAGTCGGCAGTCTTTGGTTTGGGGCAGGAGATTGAGAAACTAGCCAGATGCCCACTTCTACTGGGCAGAGAAGGGGTAGAGCTCTAGGCAGTGATAATGCCTGGAGAGCAAAAGGTTAGAATTCTGCTCATCCAAGACAGTTGCAACTTGGGGTCCAAGATCCTGGAGAGAAATGAGCCTGATGTTTGGTAACACTTTTCTTCTCTGGGCATTTGGAAGTTCAGCTGTGGAGGGCAGGGGGCTGAGAAACCGCAAGGAAACAGATGAAAATCAGAGCAGAGTTTGCGTCAGTCAAATGATCCAAGAAACAAAAAATGAACTTTAGAACTTGAGAAAATGAAGAAGCCTTGCAGATACGTTAGGCTCTCACTTATGACCCCTGGAGGGTTGTACATGGCAAGTGGAGGCCAAGCAGAGGTAGACCAGATCTTCCAAAGACACAAGTCAGTCTTGAATCAGTTCAATCTGTGATCTGACTGAGCTCCGTCTCTTCCTACCATCACAGACATGTCAAGTCCTTTCCGAATGAACACTGCACCATCCATCCAAACCACTGCATTTTTTCATATATGATAGCTCACATTCAACAAGAAATAATATGGACATGCTGAGAAAAAAGACCAGTAAATAAATAGGTAAGAGGAACAGATAGATCATCTAAATGTTTTAATGACTACATATGGGCTTAAAAATAATTTTGGCTTCTCTGTCCAGGAGAATATATGGTGGTAGGGACATAGATATCAAAAACATCATCACAGGGGTTGGGGATTTAGCTCAAGTGGTAGAGCATTTTCCTAGCAAGCACAAGGCCCTGAGTTCGATCTCTAGCACCAAAAAAATAAAAAAAAAAGTCATAGAACTAGCATTTATATAAAATAATCAAATGGAAATTCTAGGATTAAAAATTCTACTATCTGATACTAAGAATTTAGTAGATGAATTTAGCAACAGATTAGAGAAGGCTGAAGATCTATTTAACTGGATGACAGGTTAGTGGAAAGTACTCATGGTGAATGACAGAGACAAAACAAAGGCAGAAACATAGACAGGAATGTAGGGACTGTATAACAGAAGGTGACTAGTCAAACAGGGTTTCTAAATCTCTGCACTTTGACATTTTGAGTCAAATAATTATTTGTGGTAGGAGTATTTTTGCTTTGAGAACAAAACCATCCCAAGTGGAGAGCCACTTGTCTGTTCCAGGGATATCAGAGAGAATGCTTGAAGAGAAATGCTGAGAATTGATTCGGGAAGCATTATGAACCTGCTGCAGTGGCACACGACTTTAATCCCAGCACTCTGAGAGGCTGAGGCAAGATGGTCACAAGTTCAACTCCAGCCTGGGCAACTTAATGAGACCTGTTTCTAAATTTATGATAAAGGTAGGGGGGATATGGCTCAATTCAAAAGGCTTAAGTTCAATTTCCATTACTGGAGAAGAAAAAAAATAAGTGTGGGAGTGGGGTGGAATATTGCAATTAAACTGCTGAACAAAGTAAAGATAAAAATCATGAAGATAGCTAGAGCGAAAAAGGTATATGTCTTTGAAAGAGCAGTTTGATTTAACAGCTCATTTCTCAACAGAAATGAAGGAAGTTCTGTGAGAAGGGAAAGATACCTCTAAAATATTGCAATAAAATAAATGACAATCCAGAATTCTAGAGTCAGAAAAGATGACATTCTTTTTTTTTTTTTTGACATTCTTTTGATAGGATAGAAGAAACAAAAATGTTTCTGACAACATCTGCGAGAACTCATTTCCTAATCAACAGGAAAAAGCAAGACATCATTTGGGAAGGACCACAGAAAGGCATGAAACGAAGAATTTTTTTGCGGAAATATTAAATAGACAAATCTAAACAAATAGCGACACTACAAAACATCACAGTGATATCTTATGAGATTTTGAGGCATATGACCAAAAGTATCTCTTAGTAGTCACACAAAGGCGAGGCAAGATTGTGTGAAAGAGAATCGTCCTCGGGCCTGAGACTGCAGCCGTTAGGCGTGCTCACAAGTTTGGCCGGCTCCTGGCAACCTGGCTGTCGGGAGGTTTCCCACCTTTGCTAGAGGTGGTAAGAGGGACTCGCTATATCCAGTCTGTGCAACCCCGTATGGTTTAAGCTGAATAATTTCTGCCTTTTTGAAATCTGGAATTTTAGTGCACGCCAGATTAAAGGTGTCTATCTGGCCAATATGCAATCAAAATGTGTACACTGGTAAGTCTCTAATGAGCTTCCCTGGTAGACGAGCACTAGACATTGTCATTGCAACTTGTGCCGGAAGAATTAAGCACTTCCCTTCTCAGTCCCCTGGGAGAGGCCTTTGTGTGTCTGTTTCTCTTCGAACACAGCCACATGCCCCTTATCACTTTGTTAATATTGCTTTAGATCCTTTCACTGTAGTCAGTTGTAGCTAGGAGCTGAGTCCTGTGAGTCCTTCTAGAGAATCATCAACAGTAGGAGTAGTTTTGGATGTCCCCAGACACAGCATCTTTTAACTTTCAAGGTTCAAATGTTTAAGGTTTCCCCGGGTTCTTTTGTCATTAGGGAAATGATAAAAACAAACATTGCTTAGTTTCTACTAAATCAGGGATGCACATTGTCTTTCCATGTAATTACCAAAAGAAGAATAAATAAATGTTTACTTAATGAGGTAATGGGAGTGGGACATGGTATAATAACAAATACCTAATTAGGTCAAAGAAAGGCCAAAAAAAGGAGAAAAAGGGGCAAAACTAATAGGACGGATAGAAAACAAGTACCAATAAGGCAAATATAAACCCACAAATGCTAGCAATTACATAAAGTGTAAATGGCTCAGATATATTATTCAAAATATGTGTAAGACTAGATTTAGTAAAAATTGCACTTTTTATTAAGGAGCCATGCCTCGAATATAAGAAGACACACCTTGAATATAAGAAGACAAAATGATTGAATGCAAACCAGCCATGCACTGGAATCAGCTCATAAGAGTTTACAAGATTTGCTTGTAAAACATTCAGAAATTTTGCAGCTGGTTGGTTATTAAATTTTTGGTTGCTTGAGATGGGCCATGGTAGATGCACTCACATTACAAAAATCTGCAAATACTATAAAGCAGAATTGTTTTCAGAGGGGTGATACAGCAGCATCCCACTAACATAAACTTTCCTCAAAGGAAAACTGATGTGGCTACACTAATATCAATCTTCTCTAAAGTGAGAAGTATCTTACAGTGAAGAAACATATTTGCTCATGATAAAGTAACTAAATCCCTGGTAAGATGTACTGATTTCAAATTGTCTTATACCTAATAACATATCTTCAAAATTAAAAGAAAAATTTACAATAAAGGACACGCATGAAAAAATCCACGGTCATGATGGAGGACATCAACGTGTCTTTCTCAATACAGTGTTAATATTTTGGAAGGATTCCCTGCATTTCTGACCCTCATGAAATGGAACGGAAGCATTAGATCTTCTCTCATCTGTGATCTTCAGATTCTGTCTGAAGCAAAGAGTTCACAAAAAGAAGCATTAATTAACCCATTCTGATCTGTCCAGAAAGGTCAGTTCAGGGGATTTGATGTGAGTAATGGCTATTTATGTATGTAACAATTGACATCCAGACAGCCTTTGCACATGCTAGATGTCTTAGTCACTTTCCTTACCACCAAGAAATAACACTGGACACCTACAATTTAAAGGAGGAGAAGTTTATTTTGTCCTACAGTTTCACTCCTTGGTTGAGTGGATCTAACGGCAAGGCGGAAGGGCTTGGCAGAGGAAAGCTGCTCAACTCACAGCAACTAGAAAGCAGAGAAAGAAGGAAGGATGTGGGGAGGGGAGATATCTCTTTCCAGTTCATACCCCTAGTGATTAACTTTTTCCAACCAGCTCCCCCCGTAGCAGCCCATTCAGCTACGAACACATCGGTGCACTAATCCAATGACGAGTATAGTGCTCCATGATCCAATCACATTCCACACTCATGAAGCTTTTAGAAGACATTCTACATCCACCATAACATTCTTCCCTGGCCTCCAAAAGACTCCTGTCCATCTCTTTATGCAAAATGCATTTAGACAATCTATAAGAATCACCAAAGTTTTAACGGTTCCAGCATTGCTGAAAAGTCCAAGTCCAGAGTCTTTTCTGAGACTCAAAGCAAACTCTTAGCTGTGAACTCCTGAAGAAACAGATAAGAAAGGCAAACACTTCCAATATAAAATTGCACAGGGTAAACATTCTCATATCAAAAGGGAGAAATAGAGTATTGTGCTTTATGCAGTATCTATACGTCCCCCAAAGCCTCATGTGCTCAGAGACAGGATGTTGTAAGGCGACTGGATTATAGGGCCATTATAGCTGACTTGTCGTTAGGAGGTAGGGTCAGGTGGGAAGGTGCAGGTCACTGGAGGTACAGTTTGGAAGACTGTATTTCCCTTCCCAGCTCTGCCCTTCCATCTCTGCTTTTAGCCACTGCTGCATGAGCAGCTTGTCTCTGCCCAGACCCTTCTACCGTGACAGTTCTGCCTGGAGCCAGCCAACCATGTGAGGACTGAAATTTCTAAAACATGAGCCTGTCCTCCTTTAAGTTGTGTGTGCTCTGTATTGTGTCCCTTCAATAAGATAATGACTAAGACATAAAGCAATAGAAAGGAAGCTGATCAAAGCACGTCCAAAACTTAGGGAAAACATTAAACCCTGTAGTGCTGTGTCCAGCACTCAGGGAAAGTTATGGTGAGATATGAACTACAAAAGGCTTGGGCAGCCCCACTCCTATGGCATTGCAGGTTGTTGCCCTCATGGACCCTCACTTGGGGTGGCTCTACTTACCTTTTGTGGCTTTCTTCAGCAAACATTTCATGTTCCTTGCATCTCCAATTTTCTGGGGTTCTCCACTGCACTTTTGGCTTCACAGCTTCATCTGTCACCCTCTCACGGACACAATGCTTGGGCTCCCAGGTCTTTGTTTGAAATCTAGGTGAAAGTCTCCTTGACTCCATAACTTTTGCATTCTGCAGGCCAAGATTTGCCTCAAGTTCAAGCAGTAACCAGGCCTACTTAAACCATGGCTGCAGAAGTCTCTGAATGCCTGGAAGGTTGAGTACTATGAAGTGAATCCCAGGGAATCAATTGGATAGGTGGCCTTTCTGGGCTCAGGGACTCTCTTATGAAAGGAAGGCTTTATAATTTAACACTCTTGAGCCTGCAAAGGGTAGGGCTTGCTAGGCAAGTGATCTACCACTTGAGCTAAATTCCCAACCCCACTTGGCTTCTTTTTAATACTATTCTTTTTAGAAACCATGTTCTCCATTGTTTGAAGTTTGCAAATTCTTACAGTAGGGAATCCTAAGGTAAATAAGAATGTATGGATTCATTTATTCATCCAACCACAAAATGTTTGTTGGTATTTACATGCAAGATACCGTGCTAAGCACTGTGAATATAAGGATGACTTCATTAAGTGCATCATCTGAATAAGAAATGAATAAACATATTCATAAGTATTTGTGATAGTGATACAGGCTGCCATGCAAATGTGGAGCGGGGATAGTGTGACTGAGGAGATAAGACTTCTGCTAAGATCAAGACATACATTGAGCTAGAGGGAGTGTCACTCATGAGACACTCCAAAGATACTTACCAAGGTCAAGAGGTACTTAGGAATAGGGGTGAACAAAACCCAAAACACAGGAAGCAAGCTGAAGAAGTCCACCAGATGATAGTCAGCATCATCTGTGTTTAGAAAAAAGAGGCAGTGCTGTCTCTCAATCCTGCCTGCAGCCCAGGTTCATCAAACGGGCCATCCTGGGAAGAGACCTCACTGCTTGAGGAAAGAAGCCAAGTGCAACAGAAGCTGCTGGGCTGCTGGTGATGGTGCTGGGCCTAGCAGCCCCTGCCCAGTGCCCATGTGTGCTAACGATATTCCCTCCAGGAGATAAAGCCCAGCAAGTGAGCTATTCACAAATAAGGACCTTCTCAATGGGGACACAAAGGAAAATACAAGTCAGAGAATCACTCAGAGGGTTGTGACTAAGTTAGGACCTGTATAAGTCCTGGTCACAAAGAAACAAGATGCCTCCCAAAACTCCTAACTCCCAAAAATATGATCTTAAGTGTACTGAAGTAGGACAAGTTTCATTCAAAAAACTCAAAAACCAAGTGATTCAAATGTGTGGGGAGATCAAAGAAATAATCTAGCAAATGAACAAGATGTACAGTGAGCTCAAAGAGAATTCAAATAAATAGGTGAAAGATTTAATTAATAGTATATAGTGAGCTTAAAGAAGACAATGCAAGATATGAATGACCACTTTGGTAAAGAATTAGAGATTATGAAAAGAAATCAAGCAGAAATCCTGGGTACGAAAAATTCAACTGAAAGTATGAAAAACAGAAATTACCAACCTGAGGAGAGACTGTCAGGACCTGAAGGTCGATGTATAAGGTTATGGAATCAGAAATATCCTAGGAAGCAAGCCATGAAAGCCGGATCCAATGTTGTTAGACGACACGAAGAACCTATGAGTTGCAAGAAGTTAAGATTAGAACACAACATCAAAGTTACAAAAAACATATTCACTGAAGTCATGGCAAAAATATTTCCAAATCTAGAGAAAGAATTCACTACTCATGTAAGTGAGGCATAGAAAACACCAAATAGCCTCAACCAGAAGAGCACCCTTTCCTCTACACATCACAGTCCAAATCTCAGAAATTCAATATGAAGAGAGAATGTGAAAAGCTGTTAGAGAAAAACATGGACAAGCCACCCTACAAGAATAGCAGCAGATTTCCCCACATGAACCTTAACCACAGGAGAGCTTGGGGCAGTTTTCAAGCCCATAAGAAAACAACTGCCAATCCAGATTACTCTACCCTCCAAAATTATCCTTCAAAATTGACAGAGAAATAAAGACATTCCTCAATGAAAAGAATCTAAAGAAATTCATTGCCATCAAGCCTGCATTACAGAAAGCACTCAAAGGAATCCTAGGAGAGACAGCAAGCCCAGCATCACTGAAGAGCCCAAAGGAAAGAACACATTTAATTTAGAGATTAAACAAAATTTTTAAAAAACAAATAATGCAGTGATAGAATTTAGTAAATACCTATTATGGCTGGTGTCTACATGTCCCCTTGAAACCTCATGCAGTCATGGGGGGCTGCTTTTCAGAGAGGACTGGACAGAGTGTGTGGTGCTGGGATCAAGAGTGTGTGATTGCTAAATCAGTCCACTGTTTGGTTTGGCATACTTCTGGCTGGGATTAAGGGTGTGAGTGCTACACCTGCCCTAGGATGGGTAGCCTGCATAAAATGTAAGGGACCAAAAGAGGGCTAATGTGCTCACACATGCCAGCTTGCTGAGGACTATTTCTCCTTTGTGATGCCCCTCCGCCGAGCCAGTTGACCATGGACTGAAGCTTCTATAAACTGTCAGCCAAATAAACCTGTCCTCCTTTAACTTTGGGTGTTGATAAGACAAGCAACTAAGCAATGAGAAAAGCAACTAAAACAATACCTTTCAGCAATAACACTCAATATAACGGTCTTAAATCCCCAGTCAAAAGGGATAAACAAAACTCAATTATATGGATTAAAAAACGAGACCCAACCATATGTTACCTGAAAGAAAGAAACCTCATCCACAAAGAAACAACAGACTGAAAATGAAAGAATAGAAAACAGCATTCTGTGAAGCTGGAACCCAAAATTAAGCAGGAGTAATTAGCTGTCTTGTTTTCAGACATTGTAGGCTTCAGGCTAACACTGATCAGAAGAGACAAAGAAGGTCACTACATACCAATAAAGGCAACACTTCAACAGAAAGAGATAACAATTGTAAATATATATGCACCAAGTGTTGGCACACCTAATTCCATAAAAGAACTGCTAAACATAAAAGAACAGATAGACAATTATAAAATCATACCAGGAGACTTCAATACCTCTCCTTCACAAACAGGTCAATAAAGCAAGAAAATCAAGGAAGAAATGTCAGAGTTGAATCACAGCACTGACAAATGGACTCAACAGATATCTATAAAGTGTTTCATCCATCAACAACACAATACACATCTTTCTTAGCAGCACACAGACTTCTCTCCAAAATAGACTGTCTTAGGTCATAACGCATTCTTAAATAAATACAAAAAAATTGGAATAGTTTCTTACATGTCATCAGATCATAGCAGAAGAAAACTATACAGCAACAGCAAAAGAAACCACAGAGACTATGCAAAAACCTGGAGAATGATAATTCACTCTTAAATAATCAATAGTTCAAAGAAAAAATTAGGGAAGAAATTAAAAGTTTCTAAAATTAAACGATAATAGCATCCCAACATACCAAAAGCTATAGGACCCAATGAAAGCAATTCTAGGTTGTCTATGCCTATATTAGATAAATACAGTGACCCCAAACAAGTAGCCTAGAGATGTACTTTAATGCCCTAGAAGAAGAAGACCAATCCAAATTTCAAATGTATTATAAAGAAAGAAGTAATAAAAATCAGAGTAGAAATTAATGAAATCAAGTATAAAAAAGAATACAAAAGATCAAAAAGTCAAAGGACTTGTATTCTGAAAGGATGATCAAGATTGCTGAGCCTTTAGCCAAACTCATCAAAAGAAGCAAAGATCCAAATCAAGGCAATTAGAAATGAAAGCCAAAATCACAGTGGACACCACTAAAGTCCAGAGCATTATAAGAAACTCTTTTGATGAAGAGCAAAATAAAAGATAATAGAAAATAGGGAGATAGAGTTTTTGTAAATGGGAAGAGGACCAAGAGATGGACAAAGGGGGAAAGGGGAAGGAAAGGGGATAAAAAAGAACTAAGTTGTGTTATGTATAGGTATCAACTCCACATGAGAAATGTAATCATTGTGTGCTGCAAACATGTGCCACTAAGAAAAAAAAAAGAAACAGGTTTGAAAACTTACATTCCAATAAATTGGAGAAATCAGAAGAAATGGATAAGTTCTTAGATACTCAGAACTAACTAAACTGAACCAAGAAGATATAATAATATTAAATAGACAAATAACAGGCAATAAAATAGAGGCAGCTGGAAAACTCTAGTCAAATAAGAAAAGTCCAGAACCTGATGGATTCACTGTTGAATTTTACCAGAACATCAGGGAAGAACTAAGGCTAATACTTAAACTCTTCCATGAAATTGAAAGGGAAGGAAGGCTGCCAAACTCATTTCTTGAAGCTACTATTACCCTGATACCAAAACTGGACAAATATACAACAAAAAAAGGAAACCACAGGCCAATTTTCTTAATGAACATATATACAAAAATCCTTAACAAGATATTTACAAACAGAAGGCAATAAATCATACATTATAAAGATCATACATCATGACAAAATTGGCTTCATCTCAGAGATGCATGGATCAGTCAACATACTAACATCAACAAGTGTAATATGCTATGTGAACAGAAGTAAGGATACAATCCCATTATCATCTCAATGGATGCAGAAGAATCTTCTGATAAAATCCAATATCCATTCATAATAAAAACCCTGATGAAAATATGTATAGGAGGACCTTACCTCACACTGATAAAAACCATTTAGTTTGATAAACCCACTGCCAACATCGTAGTAAATCAGGAAAAACTGAAAATATTCCCTGTAAAATCAGGACCAAAACAAGAGCGTCCACTTTTATCATTCCTGTTCATTATAGTACATGAAACTAGCCAGAGAAATCAGTCAAGAAAAGGAAATAAAATGGGTAAAAATGGGAAAAGAAGAACTATCCTTATTTGGAGATAACATGATGATTTACATACAAGACCCACCAGAAGGCTCTTAGAACTAAAATACAAATTCTGTAGTGTCAGAATACAAAATCAACACATACAGATCAGTAGTGTCCCTTTGCACCAAAAGTGAACCCATTGAGAAAGAAATCAGGAAAACAGACCTATTCACCGGAGTTTAAAAAAAAATACGTAGGAGTTAACCTAATCAAGGAAGTGAAAAACCTCCATTTCACAAACTACAGTAGTTCAAAGAAAGACTGTGAAGTGGACAACAGAAAATAGAAATACAGTCTCTGTTCTTGGAAAGGCAGAACCAATACAGCGGTACTTCGGTTCACAAACTTAATTCATTATACCACTCTGGAAAATGTGGCCATGTTCCTATCCATGCAGGAAAGATGGCCACTGTTGTGTTCATCACCCAGTGCAGAGCTCACAAACAAAAACAAAATTTTGCCAAATGCTTCTGTTTGTGAACCAAATTGTTCACAAACAAATGTGTTCATGAACCGACGTGGTGGCACCCTGGTTCACGAACTCGTTCTTTCTGCGATTCTAGTCACAAAACTGCACTGAACAACAACCAAATCAAATTCAATGGATAGACCTTATGGGGAACTTTCACTCAGTTTTCAGCCAATTGCATGGTTTCTCACATATGAGAAATCCTGAATACAAACAGTTTAAAGAACAAAATAGAAGAGAGATGGCAGGAAACAGGAAAGTAGACTTTGTGGAGATGGAAGGAGATCTGGGGATTAGAGGAGACAGGTGGAAGAGGAGAAGTGGGATCACAACGAGCGAGATTAGATCCGTATATGTACCAAGTCCCTACGAGGAATGTAATTACTGTGCATCACAAACATGTGCTAGTGAGAGAAAGACTTCTATTGAATAACCCTTGGTAGGAAGACTTAGATAATATGGAAAATGCAACAAAAGATTTGTAGAATGTAAGTGACAGTGTCTTAAGAACCAGCCTCAAGACCGTTAAGTAGACTTGATTGCCAGCTCCCCGGGAGACAGAAGAACACAAAGACTGTCTAGCACCGGAGAGAAGACGGACTCCATCTATGGGCAGGCCTAGGAGAAGGGGCCGAGATCTCTGACTGTACTCTGTCTTCAGTACCATTCTTTGAAGGTACATGGCTGCAGTGGTTCTCTTAATACATTACACAAGGGATGATGGAAGAATATGGTGAATGTTTAAATTTTTTAAAAAGTTACTATAGTAAAAGACACATTGCCAAAATGATAGAATAAGCATGTCTGAAGCAATTGAGAGTATTTTAAGGGGGGACGATGGTGATGCGTCCTTTACTGTAATACAAGTTCTTTAAATTTAAATATTCACTGTATCTTTTGATCACCTTTTGGTCAATGTTTTGACCAACATTTTGGTCAAATGTTTATGGCAATTTCTTCAAATATAAACATTACAGTGTGTCCTCACCCACCTCACTCACTGATCTAACAGGGTTAGACATCTGGCTCTTTTGCCATGTTGAGATGACCATGAAAAAATCAACATTATGAATCAATTCAGCATATTGAGGCAGCCATGATAGTGCACCAAAGAAAAGAAAGAGAACTTTGAGAACTACTTCAGAAAGTGGCAAAAACAACAGGATAAGGATGCTCAAAGCAAGGGGGAGTATTTTAAAAGTTTAATGTCTTTTACCGTAATAATTTTTGATATTTGCACCTTCACTGTATTTTTTTGATTATGACTCATGTCTCTTAAGAGTGCCACTCTGACCAATAATGGTTGCAACTAAAGCTCAATTCTCTAGGCAAAAACAGCTTGCTATACTATTCAGTATGGTAGGTACTAGCTGCAGGTAGGTGTTGAGAACTGGAAGTATTGGTAATCTGGATGGAAATACACTCCAAGTGTCAAGTTCGCAAGATTTAAAAGACTTGGTATGAATAAGAGGAAATAAAGGTTTTTTTTTTTTTTGCTCAGTACATATTAAAACATTAATTTAGATACGTCAGGCTGGATGAAATTGTATTACAGTTAATTCCAACCTTTTTGGCTTACTTTCCTAAGTAACTACTAGAAAATTCACAGTTGCACACAGCCCTTGCTTTTGCCATGGGCTTCTCTTTCTGTTGGGTATTGCTGCAGCTTCAGAGTCTTATTAGAGACTCAGTCCTCTACCTTGCCCAGTAGAGGAGCTCCATGGGGACTAGCAGCCCATCAGATTCTTCTCTTTGTGACTTTTGAAACACACTGACAAATGCATCAGAAAAACAGAAAGAGGCACGTCAGAGCAAGATGTTGGATTGGAAGAATTGCAGGAGTTTGGCCACTTCTGAGGAGATAGGTGGAGCTGCCCCAGACCCACTCATCAACCATGGTGCCGTTCTCATCTCCACATGCCCAGTGTGCGATCTCCCTGCTTTATTTCTTCCCTATGTATTCTTGTGGCAAGTCTACCACTGGAGGTACCTAAGTGTTTCTCTGTTTCTCATACCTTGGAAGAGTTTCTATGCTGGGTAACAGAAAGGGCTAGAGAAGCTGGTGTAAAGAGGAAGAGAGAAGATTGAGAGCAGACATGGTATTTAAGAGTAGCATAACTTTTCTTAATCTCTTTGAACATGCAGCCCACGGGGGCCAAGATGCAATTAGAAGGCACATGAAGTGCTCAGTTAGTGCAAAGTAAATAACAGCCATCACCATCATCATCATCATCATTGTGATTGTGATTGTTTTTATTGCAAGTATTTTTTAAGAGGACTCAATGAATGAACACAGGTACAACACAATGCATAACACTCCAGAGGGAATTATTTTTCCCTTTCTTCTGAAAAAGAAGGTGAACAAGATGCGCGGGGTAGCCAGAAAAAAGTTTACATTGACAGTGACAGGTCTTATTTTTTTAAGCATCAAAAGTAATCTATTCACCCTGCCAAAGAAAGTAAGCTTTTTTTTTCTTTAAGGAATTATGTTCTTTACTTTCCTGTAAACTCTCATTACAGCTAAGTCAGCACCAGTACTGGAGCGCTAACTGGAGCCATTCAATAATCCTTCCTTTACACCAGTGGTTCTCAAACTGCAGTCCTTGAGCCCGATGCATCAGTATCTCCTGGGGCCCTGTTAAAAATGCAGATTCCTGGACCCCACTGCAAACCCCCTGACTCAGCTTTTTTCACCAGCCCTCCACGCCTACAGCACGGGTGAAGTCTGCCAGTCCGTCTCTGCTAGTGCAAACTCCCCAGCCTTGGCGACCACTGTCATATGTCTCCATACTCAAGCTCTTCAGTGAACTTCTGCTCTGCTTCTCTAGGATGCCTGCCTCAACTTCCCCAGGAGGTTTGTGCTGTCTTGCTAAAATGTTGACTCACCTGAGTTAATCACACCACTTTAACTGACCACTAAACTGTTTCATGTGTGTGAGACAATAAGCTTGGCTAGTCCTTGAGGACAGAAGTTTTGCCCCTTCCCTTCACTTCTCTGGTAACTACATGGTAAGTATATTTTCTGTGCTGAATTGACATCGTACAAAACTCCTTTGTGCATGAAAAATAGTGATAATTCCTTTTCAGGTTGGGGTGGCATCAAAGACTTGCCTTTTTGTCTTTTTGTGCTTGGAGTGAGGCTAAGACTTAAATGAATAAATTTCGGAAGCCTCTTTCCCTTCATTGAAAAACTTTCTCCATCACTGGGAAACATAGCAGGGAAAGCCGATTTTTTTCCTCTTCTTAAAACACTGGGGTGTTGTTGGAGTTTCAGAAGTGTTGCTGAATTTTTAAGAGAACCTCTGAGGAAAGGAGATAAGGCTTAAAAGTCCTCAACTATTTGCCTGAAACTCTTAGGTACATTAAAATGTTTTCCTTTAATTTTTAATTTTTGTTTTACGATAAGGCTAATTAAAGCAGCACCTGTTTGGAATGATACAGTTGGTGCTGGATCAACATTTCCATTGGTTTATATTCCAGCTGTGAAAACTCAATTTGAACTAAAACTTGAGTGTACAATATCCAAATCCAGGGGGATTCAAGAGAAACCCTAATATACCAGTGTGCATATCAGGGGGCAAAACAAATAGAAGCAAAGTGGTTTCAGGTGCTCTTTAGCACTTGCGTAGTATGCAAACTTTATTTATGATCACAGTTTATAGGCTTCAGCTCCTCATGCAAGTAGGAGGCCTTTGGGTATTTAAAAAGAATGAAAATAGGCCAGTTATTCTATGTAAAATACTAGCTACTGTGCACATGTGATAATGAGCTTTTCCTCATCAGTGGGGTCTCGAGATGTGAAATGACCACTTGCAAGCTTCTCTGGAGGGAAGAGCCCCGGAGGCACCCTAATGTGCCAAGTAACAGCGTGCCTTCAAGACAAGAGGGAAGCCGAGAAGCTGGGAGCTGTTAGTGCATCACGAAAGGAAACTGGAAATTGAGTTTGGGATGGAAATAATAGGACAGAAAGAACCTGCCCTGTAGTGGTTCTTGAGGACTTTTTAATGCTTTCAGGGGGGACAAATGAGAAAAGCAGATAAAAGCGGAGCTTCTTAGATTGAATTAGGGTGACCCTGGCACCCCCAGCTGTTCAGCTCAAAGACACCCAGAAGCCTCCAGAGCTCAGTGACGCTCTATGGCGCTGAGAATCACAGTTGAAAACCACAGATCTGAGCTGCTAGCCTAATTCTAAGCTGCACGCTGGTGCTGTTTTGGAGCACAGGTCAGTGAGGAAGGGGCTGTAAGGTCTCAGTCTGCTTTACCTGAGGACGTCTTCAGGAAACTCTGAAGTTCCAAAGAGGAAGGTATCAGGAAGGAGCCCTGGGCTAGCCCCGTTCCCGGTCCCTCACCCCGTCTACCTGTGGGACCTTTGGCAAATCTCTGAGTTCCAGAATCTTCCTTTGGGAAAGTTCGGCCAAGTTCATAGCTATTCTATTTCTTTTTTTCTCCTTTCCTTTTTTTTTTTTTCTTGTGGAAATCAAATAAAAAATGAATTTAAAATTATTTTGTAGAATGTGGCAATGGAATTACAGCTATTAAGAGAGTCCAAGACAAAAAACAATAAGAGCCACTGTATTGGCAGTATAAAACCCAGAGGGAAGAGAGAGAGATTTTTCCTGGCACCATTAGAGAAACTGTGTGGACTGTACATGGATCGTCTTATTAGCACTACAGCTACCTTTATGTCTTCAGTTGCCTTTTCCTCCTCCTCTTTCTCACATCCCAAATTTTCATATTACTTTTGTCTCTCCCAGTTTTCTTACCACTTCCAAGAAATATTCGCTTGATTCGAAGTCACCATAGACCATTCATGCTGGAAAAGATGTTAGAGACATGTCTGTCTTCAGGGTTTGTAGCTATAAATTCCAGTTTTAGACTCAGACCCTGCACTGCCAGCCGGGCTCTGTGGACCAGTGACTCCCACCACGTGACAGTGACACGGGCCCACCCTTCTGTGTGTCTCTGACCTTCTCTGCATCACGAGGAGCCAGAGGCCCTGAGACCCTCCTTTGGAGCATTCGGCCATTTCTTAGAGAACTTGCGGCAGACATGCTTTGCCACCCTCCAGGAATCATCCACCTGATAGCGAACCCTTTGCCTAAAAGTGCTAGTGACTGAAAACATCTTTCGGTCTAGACCCTTTTGTTCAATTATGGATAAAATTGATGTCAAAGTTATGAATGTTTGGTGGTTAGATTTTCGGTACCAGCACCTATAACGTGGCGGGGGTAGGGGGAGGTCAGAGATGCCGTCCCACACTTCTATAGCAGGGATACCTTCGCACAGTCCTCTAGACCACAGCTAATCCCACACTGCTGGCTGTCTGCTCTGCCCGCAAATTTGACCAAGTCTGACTGTCTGTCTTTCTTTCTATCTATCTATCTATCTATCTATCTATCTATCTATCTATCTATCTATTTATCTATCTTTCTGTCTTTCTTTCTCTCTCTTTCTCTCCCCCTCTCTTCAATCTCTCCTATCTCTCTCCCTTTCTCTCCTCTCTCTCTCTTTCTTTCCTTCTTTCTTTCATCTTAACAGCATTTTAGCGCTTTGGGGTAGTGGCTCCCTGACAATGAGAGGAAAGGGGAGAAGTTGGGGGCTTGGGTCCTGTACCAAAACTTTTTAAGACAGGCTTATTTCAATTCTGTTTGGTTTCTCCTAGATAAGATGTTAGAAATCATTGAAATAATGTGGAGATAATCACACATAAGTACCAAAACCACATTTCCTGTACTGTCTATGCCATCAGGAATAGCAAAAATAATTGTTTATAATGTCACATGTACTGATTATTAAGTTTCAGAAAAGCAAGGTTTACTATATAGGGAAGGAATTGGAGACACACAGATGGTTATGGCTTGTCCTGTGTCTTGGAAGTCATGAAGCTTCAACAAATTCAAAAGAGGAGGGGTGTGTGTGTGTGTGTGTGTGTGTGTGTGTGTGTGTGTGTGTAGGGGGGAATGGATAGCTTTTGAGCTTTTGTTTGCAGTTTGACAACTTGGTGATGGCTGGAGAGTCCTCTGGTGGCCCAAGGAGCCATCTGTCATGTGAACTCAAGGGCGAACTAACCCCACTCAAGGGGATGGACTGGAGGCAGCAGAAGGCTGCCGGCCTCCCACCCTCTGGGAAGAAGCACACAGTGTCTCCGGAGAGGTTAGAAGCTCCTTCTTTCCACTGGGCGTCCCCACATTCATGTCACACAACTCACCAAGCTGGAATTCAACCTGTGTAACCTCGATTCCTTTTCCATGTGACTCTCCTGAGATGCGGCTTCCCAGCAACACCCCCGAAGCCAGTCACTCTGCTCTGCGACTCTAACAGAAAAGGCTGGGGACAGTCAGCCTCAGTTCCCAGAGTGAGGCAGCGGCAGAACCAAGAGTGGAGGCCGTGCTTTTGCTTGTCCTGTCCCTAGATGAGACCTCCCACCCATCCTGAAATCACAGGCGAGGAGAAGAGAAAGGATTCTCTTCAAATTCGCCTTCATGTTCCTGGGGATTTTCTGTGAAAAACGCCAGGAAAACAGACTGTGTCATGAAGCATTTAGTCAGGACGAGCCGTACTGAAGAGCAATAGAGGAAGGAAGGTTCAGGCCCCAAGCTGCACTGCAGCTCCAGCCTGCAGTTCTGCTAACACACAGTTGGGCCACGGGACGGAAGTTTTAGGGGAGCCCTCTTTCACTGTGCACTCCGAGAGTCAAGGATGAGAAGGGAGTTTGACCTGGAGGAAAATGTCCTTACATAAAGGCTTGTCATGTGTCACCTGTGACCGAATTGAAGAGACGATGTGTAGTCGGTAAGAATGAAAGACACGGCAACCAAATGGGGTGAGTGAGGAGGGGCAGAAGCACAGCATGGATCCCAGACTGTTCACAGAGCTGTTTTGCCCAGAGCCTTGAATAACACGTGTAACAAGTGTGCAGTCTTCCTGTGACAAGCGCCCGCCCGTGTGCTAAAGGTTCTGGATGTTGTACTTTTAAGTTAATTAATAGAACTGCAGGCTGAACTGGGAAGATAATTTTTCACTTTAAAAATAAAACAAGGATGGGGTTGGGGATTTAGCTCGGTGGTAGAGTGCTTGCCTAGCAAGTGGAAGGCCCTAAGTTAGAGCCCCACAGCACCCCCACTGAGACAAAACAAGAAGTGAAGCTTAATTCCCACCCCGCAACCCCTACCTGAGTGTGGCCCCGACAGGTGCAAAGTGCAGTGGTACCTTGGTTCACAAACTTAATTCTTTCCATGATTCTGGATAAGTGATCGGTAAACGTACCATGGTAATGGAAGATGTTAACAATGTGGAGAACTGGGCAGTCTCGGCTACTTCTCTGTAAACCTGAAATGTTTTCAAACAAAATGTTTATTAAAAATAAAAGAATTCACCAACAGATCAATAACTTTCTTTGACCCTCTCTCTTCTCGTAGTTTGAGGCTCCTCAAGGGCCACAGTCTCTGTCTGTGTTTACTACCTCCTTCAGTCTATTCTCAGGACTCTTCCTCTGGTTTCTGCTCCACAGAACTCCATTCTCTGGTGAATCCCACCCAGATGGCCACTTTCTTCTTGGTACTCTGCCGCCTCTGCCTGGTGATGGCCAGCTGTCCCCTCCTGCCTCCCACACACAGGCAGCACAGGCTAGGCATCGGTATCCCCTCGTTTGAGTTTCCTCGCCTGTATGCATCTGTGAGGCCAAAACCCACATTTTCAGGTCAGACCTTTATCCTTAAAACATCTGTGTCCTGTGCAAACTCCTCTTGACTATCCCCTGGGTGCTCACTCAAAATATCCCCCAACTAAACCCCTTTCCATCATTCCCCTCCCCTCAAAAATGTCTTCTGTTCCCTGCATTGGTGAATCACATTGCCTTTCATCCAGCTCTCCAAGCTTGAGTAAAAGTGTAGTTGAGTCGCCCCTCCCCTCTCCCCGAGCCCAGAGATGTCCTCCTGATGGCCTCTCCTGCCTCAGTTCAGGCTGCTAGTCCTCATCGCCTGCCTATCACCGCAGTTTCCTTTATTTCTGCACGTCTCCAA
>PVJO010017342.1:0-39452 GCA_004026905.1 Hystrix cristata | reverse complement strand
CTTTATGCACTTCTTCCTCATTTTATTCAATTCTTTGTTGGAGTGCAGAGCCTGGAATCCAACTCCAGAAGGAGAGGTTGAGCGACCCAGAACCCAGTAACATTTCTTTGGCCAGCCTCTTTTAGAAGGAGCTTCCTGAGGCTGGGGATTTAGCTCAGTGGTTAGAGTGCTTGCCTTGCAAGCACAAGGCCCTGAGTTCGATCCCCAGCACCAAAAAAAAAAAAAAAAAGGCCCTGCATCAGTAATCTCCAGACTGCTAAGGCCAACTCTGGCCTAATTGGCCGGGTAGCCCGCAAAGATGAATTTGCAATTACTGAAATTCCAACTCAAGCTTAGTCACCCAGGGCCATCTCAGCGGAGTCATTCCTGCTTTTACCTTGTCAAGAAAGAAGGCGCCTTTAAGAAATGCATAAAAATCAGCAGGGGAAGGGAGGGAGACAGTGGAGGGAGCTGAAGGGGATGAAAGAAGAATGAAGTTGTGTTCTGTGCCTGGACCAACTCCCCAAGAGGAATGCAACCATGCATCCAGGCCTGCATTAGTACTCACAAATATTTTTTCAATTATTTAAAATAGCAAAGAGAGGGAGGAGGCAGCATCCGACCCTACAGCAACGGTGTGATCCACCAAAGTTTCCTCTTGGGCGTGTTTCAGAGTGTGTTTGGGCCGGTGATTTAAAACACCCCGCTCCGGGCTCCGGGTCTCCAGGCCCGCTGCCAGGCAGCGCAGCCTCGCCCCGGCGTCCCACACAGGCGCAGCGGCGAGGCCCGACGCCCGGCCCGGACCGGGACTGGCGTCCGGCCTCCTGCCTGCGGGCACGCGCAGGGGCGCCCGAGGACCGGGACTCGGACCTGCATCGGAACTGGGATCGCAACTGGGACCCAGACCAGGACTCCTCCCCTCCCGGCTCGCCCGCGCTCCTCCCACTGACCCCAGCGCTCACCCTGCGCAGGTCGCGCCGCCTTCTCGGCTGCACCCGGCTCCCGGTCACCCCGACCGCGACGGCCTTCACATCCCCACCAGCCCCGCCGCCTGAGCCGCAGCAGCAGCAGCTAGCATCGCGGCGGCCTCTGGGAGCGCCGGACACCATGGTACTGTCCACACTGGCCGCACGTCGGCCACAGCCCCCCGCCGCGCGCAGGCCGCCCGGAACGCTCCCGGGCAGCCCCCAGCCTCGTGGGGCTCGGCCCGCCCCCGCCCCGACTCCAGCCTCTACACCGGGCCGCTCCCACCGCGCCCGCCGCCCGACTGCGCTGCTCTAGTTACCTAGTTATTGATTCTTTGTGATGTTTCCTGTTTCCTGTGCGTTGGAGGTTTTAGTCATAAAATCTTTGCCTACACCTGTGTCTTGAGGAGTTCTACCTATTCTACCTTCCAGCAGATTTAGTGTTTCTGTTTTAGTATTTAGATCTTTTAAATTTTAGTTTAGTGCATGATAAGAGATATGAGTCTTTGATTAATCTTAGGCCTGTAGAAAGCCAATTTTTCCAGCACCATTTATTAAAGAAGCTATCTTTCTTCCAGCAAAGGTGTTTGGCCCCTTTGTAAAAGATAAAGTGGCTGAGTGTGTTGGGAGTTGTTTCTGCATCTTCTGAGCTGTTTTGTTGATCTTTGGGTCTGTTTTTTTTGCCAGTATCATGCTTTTTTTATTGTGGTACCTTGGTAGTTTAATTTCAGGTCAAGGATTTTGATGCTCCCTGCCTCACCTTGTTGAATTGCTTTTGCTATCCCAGGTTCCTTTCTGTTCCAAATAAATTTTAGGATTGTTTTCTCTAATTTTGTGAGGTATGCTATTGGTATTTTGTTTGGGATTGCATTAAATCTGTATAACAATTTTGGAAGTATGGCCATTTTCACTGTATTGGTTCTTCCTACTCAGGAACAAAGGATATCTTTCTACTTTCCAAAATCTTCTTTGACTTCCTTTTTCAGATTACTGTAGCTTTCAAAGTAAAGATCTTTTACTTCCTTCATTAGATGGATTCCTAAGTATTCTATTTTTTGGATGCTATTGTGAAAAGTGTGTTTTCCCTAATTTCTCTACTCAGTGAGTTTATTTGTGTACAGGAATGCCATTAAGCATTGACTTTGTATCCAGCTACACTACTGAAGTTGGTTATTAAATCTAGAAGTCTTTTGGTGGAGTTTCTGGGGTCTTCCATGTAGAATATCATGTCATCTGTAAATAATGATAATTTAACTTCTTCCTTTCCTATTCTTGTTCCTTTCATTTCTTTCTCTTGTCTAAGTGTTCTGGCTAGTGTTTCCAGAACTATATTGAATAGGAGTGCTGATGGTGGACATCCTTGTCTTGATTCTGACTTTAGAGTGAAAGTTTTCAGTTTTTGACCATATAGTCTGTTGGTTATCATAGATGTCTTTTAGCAGCTTGAGATAAAGATCATCTATTCCAATTTTCTGTAGGGTGTTTAATCATGAATGGGTGTTGGGGTTTGTCCCATGCTTTTTCTATGTCAATTGAGGTGATCATGTGGTTTTTGGCCTTGGTTCTGTTAATATGGTGTATTAAATTTATTGATTTATGTATGTTGAACCTTCCCTGGATCCCTGAGCTGAATCCTACTTGGTCGTGGTGTATAATCTTCTTGATTTGTTGCATTCTGTTTGCCAGTATCTTATTAAGGATGTTTACATCTGTGTTCATTAGGGAGATTGGCTTGTAGTTCTCTTTTCTGGCTGGATCCTTCTCTGGTTTGGATATCAGGGTAATAGTTGCTTCCAGGAATGAATTTGGGAGTACTGTTTCCCTTTCAATTTCTTTTTCTTTTTTTCCCTTTCAGTTTCATTAAAGAGTTTGAGGAATAGTGGCATTAGATTGTCTCCAAATTTCTTGTAGAATTCAGCAGTGAATCCATCAAGACCTGGGCTTTTCTGTGTTGATAGGTTTTTTATTACATCTTCATTGACTGATACTGGGTTATTTAGAAATTTTATATCTTGATTCATCTTTGGTAATTTATATGTATCTAGGAATCTGTCCATTTCTTCTGTGTTTTCCATCTAATGAGAATACAGGTTCTCAAAGTAGGTGTTGATGATCTTCTGGATTTCTGTAGGATCTGTTGTGATTTCACCCTTTTCATTCCTAATTGCATGGATTTGAGTCTTTTCTTTCATTTTTTTGGCTAAGAATGGCTAAGGGGTTGTCTTTAATCTTTTAAAGAACCAACTCTTTGATTGATTGATTGTTTATATTGTTTTCTTAGTCTCAATTGCATTAATTTCTGCTCTGATCTTTCTTTATAATTTCTTCCTTTGTATGTGCTTTGGGTTTAATGTGCTCTTTTTCTAGAAGGTTGAGGTTCAACATTGGGTTGTTTATTTGAGCTCACTCTGTTTTTCTGATGTGAGAATTCACTGCTGTAAGTTTCCCTTGTAAAACCACTTTCACTGCATCCCATAAGTTCTGGGAGGTTGTCTTGGCATTATCTTTTAGTCATAGAAACTGTCTAATTTCTTCCTTAATTTCATCTGTGACCTATTGGTTGTTCAGGAGGGTGTTATTTAAATTTCCATGCATTTATAAAGTTTTTGTGGTTTCTTTTGCCATTTATTTACAATTTCATTGCACTATGGTCAGATAGTATGCATGAAATAATTGCGATTCCTCTATATTTACTTGAGCATGTTCTATGAGCTAATATGTGGTCTGTTTTGGAGAAGGTCCAGTGTGCAGCTGAGAAGAATGTGTGTTCTGATGTTGGGGGGTGGAATACTCTGTAGACATCTGCTAAGTCAACTTATTCATGTTATTCAGGTTTGGTTCATGTTATGGTTTGTGCCTAAATGTCCCCTCAGAGCTTTATGCGGTAAAAGATGGCTGGATCAGAGGTGGTTGGATCTAGAGTGTGTGATGTTGGGATTAAGGAGGTGTGATTACTAAATTAATCCACTGCTTGGTTTGGCATCGCCATAACCCTAGCAGCCTGAATAACGTATAAGGCACACATAGGAAGAAACTGCTTAGGTCCCTTGCTTGCTTTGCTGCATTCTACACATCTGCCATGCCATCCTGCCTTGGACCCAGCTGATTGTGGACTGAAACCTCTACAAACTGTGAACTAGATAAACCTTCCTTCCCCTAACTTTGGGTGTCAGGTATCTTGTCTCAGCAACAAGAGAAAAATAACTAAGACAGTTCAGTTCTGATCTTTCTCTGTTGATTTCTTGTGATCTATTTGTGACAGTGGGGTATTGAGGTCTCCCATTACAATTGTATTAGTGCTTATTTGATTTTTCACATCCTTTAATATTTGTTTTATATAGTTGGGTGCACTGGTATTTGATATATACATATTTATGATTGTTATCTCTTTCTCTTGGATTGTTCCCTTAACAAGTACGTAGTGACCTTCTTTGTCTCTCTTGGTCAGTCTTGGCTTGAAATTGACTTTGTCTGCCAATAGAATAGCTGGCTCTGCTTTTTTCCAGGTTCCTGTCACATGGAGTATTGTTTTCCATCCTTTGATGTTCAGTTTATGAAGTTCTCTTTTGAGTTAAATGTGTTTCTTGTATGTAGCATATTGTTACACCTTGTTTTTGATCCAGTCTGGTAATCTGTGTCTTTGGATTGGCAAATTGAGACCATTCAAATTGACGGTTATAACCAATAGATATTGACTTATTCCTGTCATTGTATTATTTTTCTGCTGTGATTCTGATGGGCTTTCCTTTATAGGCAATTTGTTTCTCTTCTCAAACAGCTTTTAAGATTCTGTTCACGTATGGAGTTTTGGTATTTCGACTGTGATGTCTCTTGGGGTGTTTCTTTTCTGATCATGGCTATTTGGGGTTCTGTATGCCTCACTTGTGTGTATGTTACGTTCTGTTTGAAGTTTTCTGATTTTTTTCTGTAAACTGGTTTTTTATCTCCTTTGTGCTATCTTCTGAATTTTCATCAATTCTAGATTAACTAGAATTTTCTTTGTACCATCTAGCAGCTGTTGGATACATCTTTCCGGTTCTCTTGTTGTTTTTAAGGTGTCTCCCATTAATTGATTACCACCCACAGCCCTGTCTTCTAGTTCTGACACTCTGTCCTCACATTGGTCACTTCTGCTGCCCACACTTCTAGTAGAATTTTTAATCTCCTGGATATCTGTTTGGAACTTTTTAATGGACTCTAAGCCTTTTCTGTGCAGGGCATTCATGATTTGTATGTCTTTCTTTAGCTCTGCTAATTTTTTATTGTGCCTTCTCAAGACTTACTGATCATTTCTTTCTTTTGGATCAGTATCTGTTTAATTATATCTTCTTTGAGTTCACCAAACACCTTATTGATCTTTTTTTTTTGTTTGTTTGTTTTTTGGAGAGGTTGCTGGGGATTGAACTCCCAGCCTTGTACTTGCTAGGCAAGCACTCTACCACTGAGCTAAATCCCCAGCCCCTTGGTCTATTTTGTTAGCTTTAC
Source organism: Hystrix cristata (assembly GCA_004026905.1). Taxonomy (NCBI): domain Eukaryota; kingdom Metazoa; phylum Chordata; class Mammalia; order Rodentia; family Hystricidae; genus Hystrix; species Hystrix cristata. Next base: position 34,023 of record PVJO010017342.1, on the reverse strand, counting down.
TGTTATCCTTTCAGATATTTCATCTGTGTGGCTTTTCCTCTCTCTTGATGCTTGCTGGATTCACTTCGTAAGAAAATATGCCAATATAAAATTACTAAGTAAGCACAGTTTTATGATATATTCATTGTAATTACAGCATCAGAGTTCTTTCTTTTTTCACTTTTTTATGTTTTCCATGTGTCTTATTTCCTGTGTACTGTGGTTATCTTTGATCGTTTGTTAGATGTCGTATTTGAAACAGTTCCGTGGGGGTAATTTAAATCCTTCCTTCAGGGATTTCATTTGCTTCTGCCAGATGCTTAGAAGTACAATCTGGGATCTTTTTGAAATACCGAAACAATCCAAAAGAGGGGAAGCCAGTTTTCAGGTTCTTGGGAGAGCTGGTTTACTTTTGATTCATCTTTATTTTGAGTATTTAGCCCTTCTAGGCCACATCTTTGTTTTTGGTTTTGGTTTTTGTTTTTTTTTTTTCCGGTGCTGGGGCTCGAACTCAGGTCCTTGTGGTTGCAAGGCAGGCACTCTAACCACTGAGCTAAGTCCCCAGCCCCCTAGGCCATATCTTTTAAGTTGAGCGTGACCTTGATTTTTGGCACTCATTTGTCTTCACAGCTCTTCTTTGCAACTGATAAATGCCTTTAGGGAAAAAGGGGATTCTTTTCAATGACAGATTCCTTTACAGCTCTACATGCCTGATCTACGTAAGTTTTAAAATCTGCAAACGTGGCAGTCAAGGAGCCTAAAGCAACCTGTTCCAGTAGTTGTGGTATCATTACGTCCTCATATGTCTGGACTCCTCGGCATGCATGGTTGGTTTGTCTCATGGTAATTGTCACTCCTTTCTTGGTGTTTTCCTGTCTCCCCAATCAGTTTATGAACTGATTAACTGCCCCTATCTCCTTACCTTTCCAAGGCCCCTTACGCTCTGAAATTCCATGATCCTCATGAATGTGTGTGTGTGATTTTGCTTCTCTAAAAGAATTATATCTGTATATCAGAGAAACCAAGGAAATTTTTTGCTTTAGAGTGGCAGTCTCAGATAAGAGAGATAGAGTAGACAATACAAATTCTTTTGTGCCAAGTAGAAGCCTTTGTTGTACTTGAAAGTAAGGACCAGCTAACAAAGTGGTACTCCATTTATCCTTGGAGTCTAGATTAGATAGGCTTGTAACTCTGGGTCAAACACAGTTCTTTTAGATGTTTGGGTAATAACTTCCCAAAGATAATAATTTATTGTTTTTTATTTTTTTATTTTTTATTTTTTTTGGTGCTGGGGATCAAACTCAGGGCCTTGTGCTTGCTCTAACCACTGAGCTAAATCCCCAGCCCGATAATAGTTTATTGATGTTGCATCTTTTTCACATTATCTAGTTAAAACAATTATCTGTATCATTCACTCTGTGTGTAAAGCCCCATAATGTTTTTCCCCCTCAGTGGAAAACTTTATAGGATAAGATTTATTCAAATAAATATTGTGGGGAATGGCCTAATTTGCCCTGCAAGAATAGTGGATTATTTTAAATATAATTTCCCTTAACTCCTATTGTACTTTTTTAAATTTAGGCAACTCAAATTATTTTATTGCCAACCTCTACCTCTTTTGATTCTGCAAGAGAAACTATGCCTCCGGTAGCCCCTAACGCCCAGGAATCCAGTCAATCATCAGACAGACTCATGATTGAAAAACAGGTAAACTGAAATATTTTCAGTCACTGTTTCTCAAAGTATGTGCCAAAAAATGTTTTACAAATGTGAAAAATCTCACATCATAAAGGTTCGTTGGTCAGATAATTTTGGGGAGTTCTGGGTTGAAGACTGTTAAATATTTTTATCACTCTGAGACTTCACAATCTTCTCAATCTCCAAAAGGAGGAGTTAGTATTCAGCATTTTCCTTCTTATTTAATACTGGTTTGATGAACATTTCATTAGATTGGCGTTCTGTAACATGTACTTTAGAAAATGCCATCTCTTGCTGTTTTTAGAATTTTTGGGGAGGGGTGCTGGGAATCAAACTCAGGACCTTGTGCTTGCTAGGCAAGTGCTTTACCATTGAGCTAAATCCCCAACCCCAGTTTTTAGAATTTATTCATTAAGCTCCAAGAGGTATCTGGTAAGAATATCATTTGAAATATATAACTTTATTTTGTAAGAGCATTTTATTTTTAATGAGTTATAGTAGATCTCCATTGAGATACTTATATAAGAGTGTTTGACTCCTTTTCAGGTATCAGTGGTAATTTTGCATCCACCAAATAGTTAAGCTCTATGATTTGAAGATGTAAAGCATAAGAATAAAAAGCTGTGTGAGAGAGAAATATATAAAAATAAGAGGGAAGGTGGCAGCAATCAAAAAGGCATTTATTTCAAAGAACCATCAGGATTGTCTTTTTTGAGATTATAGACTCTTTAACATCTTGAGGCATTTAGATGTGAAGAATGTGGTACTTATATTTGTATTTTGTCCGTTGTCCAAATTTTTAATCTCTGTGTGTGTGTGTGTGTGTGTGTGTGTGTGTGTGTGTGTGTGTGTTACTTACTGGGGCTAGAACTGAGGGCTTCATGTGTGCTAAGGATACACCTTACCATTAAGCCATACCCCCCAACCCCTAAGTGTGTGTGTTTTTTTAAAATCATCTCTTTATTATATTTATGTCATTGTTATTTTTTCCTGTTATTCTTTTCTTCCTTGTAATGTTTTTACTCATTTCAGAGATTTAGGACTCCTTTGTTTAGGGTGTAAATATGTATTTAGAATCAGAGATAGGCGATTTCAATGTCTTTCAGGGTGATTCTATTAGAATCTATTTTCCAGATTGATAGACTCCTTTTTATGGTTAGACCTTGTCCATTATATAAACAACTATGTAAATCATTGGCTCTGTGTAGCCAGGTATGTCTTAATCTTTATTTTTATGTCTTCCTAGTAATCATTAAAGTGCCACTTATTTCTGAGTTAGCCTTTCTGTTTCACTGATATTGCAAGATGCCTTCGTTATTGTTTTTTGTTTTAATTTGTCCAGTAATGCCTTCATATGTGTGTTCTGTACAGTGCAGTAATTTGTGATTATTTGCACACTTCTAGTCTGTTGCTTATTTTGTTAGAAATCATAAATGTGTTTTAATCAGATATGCATAAAATTCACATTTAATAAAACCTTAGAGAAAAAGTTTTGTTATTATGAAAGCATGGGAAATTATATATAAGCTTTTTCTTAAAGTTGATCCTTAAAGCTTATCTTAAAGTTGATCCTTTTCTCTTTTCTTGTATTTGTAGCAGGAGGAAGCAGAATGGGAAAGCATAAATGTGCTGTTGATGAGTCATGGCTTAAAACCTTTGTGCCTCCTCAAAAGAACAGATCTTAAAGGTAATCAGATCCTATTCTTGTTCTGCAAGGAAAAAATTCTTTTTTCTTTAAAAAAATTTTATCTTAAAATATTTTTACCTTTTATTTTACTGTCCATATTATATCTTTTAAATATAGATCTTATCATTTTTGATAAACAGTCATCACAAAGGATGAGGCAGAATTTGAAAATGTTGGTGGAAGAAACAGAGCGTCAACAGAATGTAATACAAGAGCTCCTAGAAACTAATCAGCAGCTTAAGTAAGAAATTGAATTGTTCGTATGCATCCTGAAAATAACTAGTTCAAAAAGAATCCTAAAGTTTAATTTTTCATTTTGATTAAATGTTAAGATTTTAAACTTATTTTTGTAGGTAAATAGGTAAAAACTTGGTAGATAAATGTTAGCATAGATAATATAATGATATCCTTTATTTCTTCTATTAATTTCTGTTCTAGAAATGTGGCCTGGGGATGTAGCTCAGTGGTAGAGCATGTGCTTACTATGCTCAAGGCCCAAAAGACTAGACTCAGTCCTTAGCACCAAAACAAAAATACAATATTGAGAATTGCAGGCCAGGTGTGGTGGCTCTCACCTGTAATCCCAACACTCAGGAGGGTAGGGAAGAGGATCACTGTAAATTGAAGGCCAGCCTAGGCTACATAGTGAGTCCAAGGCCAGCCTGAACTATAGCAAGACCCCATCTCAAAAAAACAAAGAAATTTTAGAAGGTAAGTTGTTCATGGTTATGTTTGGTGGTTTGGTTTATTTTTAATACTAAGGGGAGGAATTGTGTCTATTAAATTAGAAATGAGCTTCAACTAGAACAGAGCCGAGCAACGCATCAGGAACAACGAGCTAATGACTTGGAACAAATCATGGATAGTGTGAAATGCAAAATTGGTGAATTGGAAGATGAATCTCTAAATAGAGTTTGCCAGCAACAGAATAAAATAAAAGATCTTCAAAAGGAGCATAGAACTTTACAGGTATTGTGTATTTTCTTAGATGATGGTTAGCACTGAAATGGCTCATAATAGTCCCAGGTGACTTCTGTGTTGTTTAATTCAGTGGTTCTTACTTTACTTTACCTGTCAAGTGGCTGCCTTTTTGAAACACCTTGTGTTTGGTTTCCAGAATATCCTTGTTGTCTCTTCACTGACGATTTAGTTCCTTCATTGCAGGTTCTTCTCGTCTCCCTAACATGTTGCTGTTAGAATTCCCTAGTTCTTAGTCCTCTGAGCTTTTCTTTCTTCTTACTGGCTCCAGTAATTTATGACTTACAGATTTATTCTATAACTCAGAATTTTCTCCTAATCCCGTATTTATAGGCAGCAGTCTTTATAGGATGTCTAATAATCATAGGACTCTAATGCGTGAAGCAGTTATTTTTATAGAAATGGCAGTAACGTTGAATATTTAATTTCCTAATAAAAAAGATAAAAGGAAATGATGAGAAAGATGAAAATGCCCCTAAAGCATAATTATTTCACAGCTTAAGACACATTCTTCTATTTTGAGTATACAATCATTTGCAATTTTAGACTGGTTTAGTGCTGTATGTTTCACATTTGGGAGCAAAGAAACACTGGTTTTGTATGTCTGTGGCAAAGAAGTTAAGGAAATCAACACATTTACAATGTATCAAAAGATTGTTGGGGAGAAAGACAATTCACGTTGACATAGAGTATTAATATCAATATCTAATCTTTTTTATTTAGCATAAATTTTTTTTTTGAGACAAGGTCTTGCTAAATTGATTGGTCTGGGCTTTGACTTGTGAACCTCCTGCCTCAGCCTTCCAGAATGCTACAATTATAGGCATGCACCACCACACCCAGCTTAGCGTAGTTATTTCGAGATAGAGTCATAGGACTATATCTGTAGTTTGGATGAGTCAGCCTCAAAGGTCCATGTGTTAAAGGCTTGGTCCCTACTGTCACTACTGGGGGGCGGTAGAATCTTTAGGATGTGGGGCCTGGAGGGTGGTTTTTAGGTCATTGAGGGTGTGTCCTTAAGGAGGATTGTGGGATTTCAGTCTCTTCCTCCTTTTTTCCTTTGTTTCCTGGCTCATGATGTAAACAGGTTTGCTCTGCAGTGCATTCTTGGCCGTGATGTGTAGGCCTTGCCAGAGGCCCAAAGAAATGGGGCCACTTGTTTTTAGCATGGTGAAATGGGGCCATTCATTCTTAGACTGGAACATCCAGAACTGTGAGCCACAATAAACTTTTTACAAGTTAATTGCCTTAGATATTTTGTTATAGGGACAGAATGCTGAACAAAATGTTGTATGCGTCAGTACTGTAATTTATTTCTTTTTATTGCCAAAAAGTATTCCATTGCATGGATATATTACAGTTTACCTATTCACCTGTTGATGGGCATTTGAGTTGTTTTTGGTTTCTGGCTATTACAGATAGAGCTCTTCCAAAATTTGTGTTCTAACTTTCATATGGACGTACATTTTCATTTCTCTTGGGTAGACACCTAGAACTAAAATTGCTGAATCATAGGGTAAGTTTATGTTAAATTTTTGAAGAAATTGGCACACTTTGCCAAAGTGGCTATCTATATTGCCACCATGGATTGAGAGTTGCAGTTTCTTCATATCCCTGCCAAACCTTCATATTAGACACCTTCATTTTCTGAATATTTTCACTGGATATAGTTTTTTTTGGAGGGAGGTGCTGGGAATTGAACCCAGGGCCTTGCACTTGCTTGGATATAGTACTATAAGTTGGTAGGTAGTTATTTTCTTTCTGCCTTTGAAAATACCCATTTTTCTCATGGATTTCATTGTTTCTGTTAGAAAATATTTCTCAATCTATTTGTTCCTTTAAAGGCAATCTACTTTTTTCTCTTGCTTTTAATATTGTTCTTATTTCTTTTATTTTAAAGTAGTTTTTCTTTGTGCCTAAGCAAATTTTCTTTTGATTTGTGTTCCTTGGATTTTTTTTTTAAACTTTATTTTAATGGTACATTTTCAATATACATATTGATAACATTCATCATTGGGGATTTGTAAGTTCCTTGGATTTAATAGCACTTGTTGATTGGTGGCTTCATGTCTCTCCTCGGTTTTGGTAAATTCTTAGCCATTGTGTCTTTAAATGTGTTTCTGTCGGATCCTCTGTTCAGTTTTTCTAGGGCTCCAGTTCTCTTAGAATTTATCATTGAATTCTGTATGTCTTTTATGTTTCTTTATCTTTAATCCTTTTCCTTTTTTTTCCCCTTTTCCTTTTTGATGCTTTATTCTAGATATTTTCTTTTGGTTATTTTTAGTTTTAGAATTTCTATTTTGTTCTTTAATTTTCAGTTTTCTGCTTAGAATTCTCAGTTTTGTATCTCTTTAACATATGAAGTTTACGTATTTTAGAATTGGTGTCTGATCGACTGAGGTGGAGATGGTGATTGTACATTATAAGTATACTGAATGCTGAATTATTCACTGTAAAATTGTTAATTTTGGCTGGTGATTTAGCTCAGTAGTTAGAGTGCTTGCCTAGCAAGCACAAGGCCCTCAGTTCAATCCCTGGCACCAAAAAAAAAAAAATTTGTTATGTGAATTTCACTGTGATTTAAATAAATCTGTGTGTTTGATAATTGTATTATCTGGTTTTCATTTTTCATAATGTTTCTTTAGGTTTCCATTTACGCTTTCTTGTTTCTTTGTGTGTGTGGTATCGATTTTTTTTTTTTTTTTTTTTTTTTTTTTTCCTGCTGGTTCCAGGGATTGAACTCAGGGACCTGTGTTTGCTAGGCAAGCACTCTAGCCACTGAGCTAAATCCTCAACCCGGTATCAATTGTTTTAATGAGTGCTGAGCTTTGTTACACTGGAATGATTGTAGAAGTAAATGGAGGCCTAGTGTTGTGATGGTAAATCATGTTTGCTTCTAATAGGCATCTAGATACACTAGATCCAGGTCATCTTACTTCAGTTTCAGGATTGTGATGACTGAAGCTGCATGTGAGTCCCAAAGAGAACTGGTCTAGTCCTAGTTCACCCTTCCTCTTAGCATGTGGTGTGAGAGCTTTCAGGGCCATCTCTTTTTTGCATGGCCTCAGTATCTAATTTTGTTTCCATAATCTTACCAGGCTAATAGAAAGGAATGAATAAAATAATGAAAAATAAATAAAATGTCTTTGTTCACTTTGGTAGCTTCCATGACACCTTTTTAGATATCTCAAAACGTGTGGGATATATTGCTCGAAAACCTAGACTCCATGCTTTGTTTCCTTTCCTCCAAGATCATACCTCTACAGTTTTTCACTGCCTTGTTAGAACTTTCAAACAGATTTTTAAAATATATTTTGATCATCTTTTAAAAGTTTTCTCAATAAGAGGATTGGTCTGAATTACTTATAGAACAGGAATTCCATTTGATTTCTTTAAGCATAGTAGCATAGTTTTTATGTTGTCAGTGTGTGACAGTTCAAATATTAGAAGGTCTTTGTGAGGGCTGGGGATTTAGCTTAGTGGTTAGAGTGCTCACCTTGCAAGCACAAGGCCCTGAGTTCGATCCTTGGCATGAAAAAAGAAAGTTCTTTGTGGATTTGACCTACTGTGTCTTGTTTCTTTAGGTTCTAGTTCATGATGTTTTCTTTATGTCCCTGGTTGTCTGCATATAAATGAAATAGTATTTAAAAAAATATTTATGGGAACCATTTGAAACCCAAGGTGAAGGCATGTAATGGTACCAGCAGCTAAGACCATTTTCCCTTTGAGGGTTGCTAAGTCTCAACATATAAGATGCAATGAACAGATGAGCATGTGCTTAGATATGGGTAACCTTTTTGGAAAAGACTGCACATTTGTAATGTGCAGGCCATATAGGAAAAAGCTTAATCATTGAGCTTTATAGAAGTGTTTTAAAAAGAGTTATCAAGCTTTCAAACTGAGGGATAGAAGCTATAAAGTAGGGGGAAATGGGGCAAGTAATATCTTGCTTGAGGTAAGGAAAAAGACTAAGACTTATATTGCTTTGTATAAATCCTAGGATATAATACTGGTTGCTTCTTGATGATAAATTCCTGGTTATGGGTTGAATTCTAAGTTTGCAGTCCACCACATTGCCTGAATGCCCAAGCTGAGTACACTATTTGCAGTTCTGCATTATTGTTGATCGCTTAAAAATCTTAACTTTCACTCCTGATTCTTTTGAACATTCTTAATATTGGTCCCAGCCTGATTGTTTCCATCTAAACTTAAACATAAAATTTTATCAGTTTTATAGAGACTCTTAAATTCCTTATTGTTATGGTTTGTGTCTAGATGTCCCCCCAAAGCCTCATGTGGTAAGAAGTAGCTGAATCTAGAGTGTGTGATTACTAAATTAGTTCACTGATTGCTTTGGCATGGTTCTGCTGGGATCAAAGATGTGACGCTAGGATTAAGGGTATTAGGATTAAGGGTGGGAGTACTGCCCACCCTAAAGCCAGGTAGCCTGGATAAAATATAAAATACAGGAAGAAGCTGGTTCCCATCCCTTGCTTGCATCCCTTGCTTACCTTGCTGACTTCTGCCTATCTGCCATGTCTGCCATGCCACCCTGCCTCGGACCACCCTGAGTGTGGACTGAAATCTCTACAAACTGTGAGCTAAATAAACCTTTCTTCCCCTAACTTTGAGTGTCAAGTATTTTGTCCCAGCAACGAGAGAAAACCTAACTAACACACTTATGATGAGATTTTGAGTGTACTCAATTATAAGCTATAGTTCTGTAATTCTTGAATGTAATGGCTCGATAGAAACTGAAGATACCTTGTGTAAAGTATTGGGACAGCGTGTTCTAGGTCTACAAATCATAATTATGTTTTAAAATTTTTTCTTACAGACAAAATGCCGCCATTACAAGAAAAAACAAGTGGAGCAGCAACAGACTATTGCTTCTTTGCAAAAGGATATCTGTCGATTAACAAAAGAGGAAGAAGAACGCATTATCACTCAAAACAGAGTGTTTGCCTATCTCTGCAAAAGAGTCCCTCATACCGTCTTGGATAGACAGTAATGTTTACTATCTAAGATGATAATGTAGCTAGACTCACTTTTTAAAAAACTGATTTTATCTTGGGAGTGGTTTTGTCTCTTATAAACCAGAGGGCTCTCCCTTCTCTCTTCTGCTTTTTTTCCCCCATCCTGTACAGTTTTTTCAGGAATTAAATTAGATATTTCCTAAAAATAACACTAAACATTTAAGTTTATTTTTAACTAGTACATAAAAACAGAAAAGTTGTACATTGATCGGTTTATGGACACTTGGCTGTTTTCTAATTCTTGGCTATTGTGAACAGTGTTGCAGTGAACATTGGTGTACAGATGTCTCTTGAAACATTGATTTTATTTCTTTTGACTATATACCTGGCAGCGGGAATGCTGGGTCAAATAGTAGTTCTATTTTAATGTTTTGAGGAACCTTCATACTGCTTTCCACAATAGCTGCAGATTTGTATTCTCACCAAGAACATGTAAAGTTTTCTCCACATTCTCACCAGCACTTGTTACCTTTAGTCTTTTTAGTAATAGCCATTCATTGTGGTGAGACAGTATCTTACTGTGGTTTTCATTTGCATTTCCTGGTGATTAGCGATATTGAGCATTTTTTTTCCATAAGCTTTTAGCCATTGTATATCCTGTTTTGAGAAACGTCTATTAAGATGTATTGTCATTTTTCTTCTTTTTTTTCTTTGTTGAAATTTTGGAGTTCCTCATGTATTCTGGTTATCAACCCCTTTTCAGATGTATAGTTTGCAAACATTTTCTCCTATTCTGCAGGTTGTCTTCACTCTGTAGGCCAGAGTCTGTCCAGTTTATTTGTTTTCTGCTGCTGGTGATTGAACCCAGCATCAGATAGGCTTCCTGAAGGAAGTAACTTCAACTAGATGGCTAGGAATTGTAGAATTTTAGTAGAAATGAAACAGTTTTTCATTTTGAGGAAAAATTTGGGAATGGCAAGTAATCCATGAGGTCTGAAGCGCAGAGTACATGATATTAATTGTGTTGTGTTGTATTCACAGATGAACTTTTAGCATTCTCGTCCCTACCCAACTTAGTGTGACCACCAACACTGGCCTTCCACGTGCCTCTAGATCGCAGTTATCTCCCAGTTAAGAGGCCATAGAATGCTTTTTCCGTACATTTATAAATTCATGTATAATTTTTCTTTTTTCAGACAAAAGTAGGATAATAGTATACATTTGGTTATGCAACATTTTTCCCTTCAGTTCTTGTTAGGACATGCAAATTTGTGTTTTTTTCTTCTAATACTGCATATATATGCAGTGTAAGAAATTACATGCCATAATTTAACCTTGTCTCCCTTGAAGGACACGTGGTTTCTGTTTCTTCACTCATAATGATGCAGTGAGCAATTTCCATAGAGTTGCATCCTTGGGCAAATATTTTTGTGACAGAATTGCCGTATGTGGAATTACACCGAGACAAAGAGAATATACACTTAAAAAGTTAACGTGTAATATATATGATTATTTTAAATATCTGTTCGTTGAAATTAACGTAAAATATGACTCAGTATATTTGCTTCTGTCACGAGTCATTTAAATTTTTAAAACCATGTGGCAGATCTGGTGGCGCACGCCTGTAATCTCAGGACTCAGGAGGCTGAGGCAGGAGGCTTGCCACAGTTTTGAGGCCAGCCTGAACTACATAGTGAGACCCTGTCTCAAAAAAAAAAAAAAAACACTACAGGGCCGTTACTTGCATGTTTTGCTGCTGGGCAGTTCTGAACCACCAGTGGTACATGCGTGACTGTCTGTTGGTGGCATGGGACAGTCCCATTGGGTGGTACAAGCCACCTAATGTGACAATCATGCACGTACCACTGGTAGTTGAAACTGGCAGAAATGTGTTAAAGCCTGCCAGATAATTCGTACTTTTATCACTATAATTTGAATTAGGATAGTGGTGATATAATAACCATTGCTATTAAAAATAATTCAACGGGTCTTCTGTTTTTTAGGTTGCTTTGCCTAATTGACTACTATGAATCTAAAATTAGAAAAATCCATACACAAAGGTATGAATAATTACCTTCTGGCAGTGTCTAGTCCAATAAGAGAAATAAAATATAAACACATTAATAATTAAGAAAGATAACATAAGACTTGGACACTAATACACAGCATCATAGTTTATTAAAAATTGTATAAGCAGTAAATACTGTAAGGGTTTAGAACAGGAGATCAATTTTGGATGGAGTGACCATGGCATCCAAATAAAGTAGGTATGGGTTGTGCTTGAGTTAAAGGATAGGTAACATTTGGAAAAGTACAAAGAAAAATGGTAAAAAAAAATTTTTATTACCTTTTGTTTGGATTCTGAGTAAAATACAGGGACAAAAAAGTATAAGACTTTTTTATGGCATGCTAATTAAGCAGTCTGGCTGGAGTTCAAGGAATTTGTTGCTATTTTCATAGGTTAGTATCGTAACCTAGGAGAGTAGTCATTCAAATGTTGGGCAAGAGTGAGATATAAATGAGGAGACATCACTTGCCTTGGAAATGAGGAAGTTACTTTGTTTTTTTACTACAAAAAATCTGAGTGATGGGGTTATAGTTATCTGTATTAGTGAGGTTTCTCAAGAGAAACAGTAAGATGTGTAGGTAGATAAAAAGGAATTAGGAGGCTAGCAAATTTAAAATTTGCAAGGCATGCCGAAGACCTGAGAATGGTTGACGTTTCATTCTTGAGGCCAAATGAAATCTGGAGTCAGAATTCATCAGGGGATCTCGTCTTTGCTCTTGAGCCCGTCAGTGGACATGTTGTGAATGGTAACTGGCTTCACTCCAAGTCTTCTGACTCGAGTGTGAATGGCATCTGAACAGAACTTCATAATGACATCTTCGTGGTATTTTACTAAAGTGCTGGGTACCAACCATGGCCTGCTCAAACTGACACAACTATCACAGTCTGTTTGAGAAGAGAGAAGGAAAATGAAGAATTTCATGGCTTAATGAGTTGTACACTTTTATGCTCATAGAGTCAGGAAATAATGAGTACAAGTCAAGCAGGTTAGGTGGGGACTATGCAAATTGCAAAGCTGCGCACCCTCTGAAGAAGGCAGTTACTACACAGCCAGGCAGGAAGATGAGCTCATTGTCACTGCACTAATTTGATTTTTCAAGGGAAGTTGGAAGATTTGATTTATAAATGAAATCAAGTTTGTAATGTTACAATTCAGTGTTTTAGAAAATATTATTATAGTCCAAATTGAATACCAGTTTTAACTTTTGGTATATGTCTTTTGTAAATTCTAATCTAGATTCAGGGGTTGCCAACTTTTTCTGTAAAGGGTTAGACTGTAATTATTTTAGATCATGCTGTCTTTGTCACAACTACTCACTTATGTTGGAGCACAAAATCAGCCACAGATAATACATAAATGAACTGGCATAACTGTATTTCAGTAAAACTAGTTATGAAGACTCAGAGCTTGCTGGTTGTATATGATCTGTGAGCAGCAGTTTGCTGGCCTCTTAATCTAGGCGAGGAAGAAAGTTTGAGGTTTTTAGTAAGAGTAGAGAAGATCTGACATAGCCATCATGAAATCTTTTATGTAGAATATGGTATGAGATGTCCCTGGAGTTCTGCAAACCAGATTTTCTGCCTAAGGTGATGAAAAGATTTAGGCCATTGCAGTGGTGATAATGAATTTTGTTGTTATACATTTATAGTGAAAATCTAGGGCTGAAAAATGTGAGGTTTGGGAGAGAGGAAATCACTCTTTAACTTAACAGGCCTTTCATCAGTTGTGCAGCTGAAGTGAAATTCTTTGACCTATACAGAGCGAGCCTGAGTCAGATATTTGGGGGTTGTTTGGCTCGGGGTGCTGGGGATCGTACCCATGGCCTTGCATGTGCTAAGCAAGTGCTCCGTCACTGAGCTGCATACAAGCCCTCAGACACTTGAATTGACTGTCTTATTAAAGGAAAGTGAGATAAGAAAATGGAACATCCCCTTGTAAATAATATTCTTACAAAATGGAAAATCAGAATTCACTTAAACTTTGTAACAGTAATCTCTCCTTTAAAGGGAGAGAGTTTTCTAGGATTGATTGGCAGTTTATAAACTCAGATTAGGTGATTGTGATTCTGGGAGTGAGTGCTAACTTGATAGTAAAATTGTAGCAACTTCAAGATGGATTTTGAGATCTAGAAAAAGAATATTAGTATCATCTGAAGAAATAGGAATACTGTAAAAGGTAAAGAAAAGACGAAAGAGGAGTAAGATGAGAGAAGACAGGTTAATATTTGGAGGCCTAACTGGAACAAACACTTAGAAGAAAAGAATAAATGTATCTGTTAGGATACACTTCTATCCTCCATTACTGTCTCTCTACATTACTACCTCTGCTGCATTCTGAGGAGCAGTACGAAAGGAGGAAGACTGATGGGACCTAGGCAGGGCCTTTGCGTTGACTTACATTCCTCTCTCCTTTTTTATTTCTTATTGTGAGACTTAGTATCTAACTAAGTTACTGAGTTGCCCAGGCAGGGCTTGAGTTTATGATCCTTCTACCTCAGCTTCCAGCGGTGCTGGTATTACACACATGCACCAGCACACACAGCTTTATCATCCTTATTTTGTTTTAAGACAATGTCTGAAGTTTTTCTAATGATAGAACGATGTCTACACGCTTAGAATAACACAGTAGTGTGTTATATGGACCTGTAGGAATAAACAAATCATTTGGCTGAGTTAATCCATTAACACTAATTGGTGATATATTTGTGTGTAATTCTGGAAGTCATGCACGCCCTAGTACACATCAGGCTACAGTAGTACCTCACGTGATGCAGTAGTTAAAATGAAACATAGTCCTAAACAATAAAGTTGTGTTAAATGGAAAAATATTTTGTACTCTTTCTGCTTTTGAATTTAAAGTTTAATGAAAGTGAAATAGTTCTTAGTTGCACTAGTAGTATTTCAAATTCTTATTAGCCACAAGTTAGCTAGAGGTTACCATACAGGACAGTACAGTGTTAGTTCATCAAAATATTGGTTTTGTTTTGGTTTTGTTGTTGTCATTTGTGTTTGTTTGATTTTGAGACAGAGTCTTGCTATGTAGTTCAGGCTGGCCTTGAACTCAGTAATCCTGCTGCCTCAGGCTTCCAAATGCTGCTGGGATTACAGGCGTGTGCCATCACATCTGGTGTTCATCATGATCGTAATAGTGATTTCCTAGCACCTTGCACTTCAGAGTGCTTCCGTATCTTTTACACTTTATTTTCACACCAATCTAGTGAGATAGACATGACAATATTCCTATTGTACAGGTGAGAAAACACATTCTGAGATTGATCTGTTCAGATAACACAACTCTTTAATGGTGGTGCCAAGATTTGAATCAAGACTGTTAAGTCTGGCTGGGCATGATGGCACAAGCCTGTAGTCTCAGCACTTGGGAGGCTGCGGTGGGAGGATCACTGTGAGTTTGAGGCCAGCCTGGGCTACATAGTGAGTTCAAGATCAGCCTGAACTACATAGCGAAAACCTGTCTCACACGCACACACACACACACACACAAGACTATTAAGTCTCTGGCCTTGTCTATTTATATTATGTATTTTTTTATACAGATTTTTTTGGGTGACCTTAAATTACTAGAGAATGTATTTTTAAAAGGTCATGGAGGGTGCTGGGGCTTTCTCTCAGTGGTTAGAGTGCTTGCCTTGCAAGCACAGGGCCATGAGTTCAATCCCCAGCATCCAAAATGAATAACTAAATAAAAAGTCATGGATGTTTCACGTGTGTTATGTTTGTTTATTTCAATCAACAAGTGTTTTTGTCACCCCTCTTATATCCCATGCTTTTCTAGGCAGGGAGATACGGTGGTGAACAAGACCAAGTTCTGGTCCTCATACATTCTAGGTAGAGAGAGAATAAGCAGACATGTCCTATGATAGCAGATAGACGTGTGTTCTAATATTGTCTGAAACTGAGGAAGTTTGGATTAATTGTAATTAATTTTAGTGTAATTCATGTTTATTAAACACTTAGCAGATTGGTTTAATTTTACTGGCTATCTAATCTTTAGAGGTAGATTTTTCATGAGGACATTGCGTATGTCTTTTCATAGGCAATACAAAAAAGATGAAAGTCAATCAGAAGAAGAGAAAGATTACAGAGATCTGAATGCCTCACCAACTTATAAAGGCCTTCTAAAGGTATGGACACTGTATAACTACTAAATCTTTTTTGCTGAAGTAAAATAATTTCCTAGGAAAGTAAGTTATTTTTCTGTGTAATGTGTTCTAGTCATTACAGAATCAACTCAAGGAATCAAACTCCAAGATTGATGCACTTGTAAGTGAAAAGCTGAACCTCCAAAAAGATTTAGAAAGCAGGTGAGAAAAGCCTCAAGTAATGTTTCTTTATTGTTTAAAAAGTACATACGTAGTGGAATTGAAATGTTGAATGAACCATTCTAGCCCTTTTACTCTGAATACTTCAGACTCATGCTCATTTTAGTCATGTGTCTCTCATGGTAAATGATGGAATAAGAACCCATAAGCAGGCAATGGAAATAGATAGGAATCCCACATCGAGGAAGATAGAATTGGTTAGAACTTCAAGTACATTTGGTCTTTTAAAATTAGCTCTGTTGAGGTATAATTGATGTACAATGCATTGCATACATTTAAAGTGCACAATTTAAAAGTTTTGACATAAATCCTCTATGAATCAATCATTAATATAATCACCCCAAAAAAATCTTCTCTTGTCTCTTTTGTAATCTCTTCTTCCTAGTCTATTTTCTGTCATTTTTACATTAGTTTTACATTAGTTCGTATTGCTTAGACTTTTTATTAAATGGAAGCATACAGTATTTCTTTTTTTGTTTTCTCTCACTTGGCATAATTTTTTAAATTTAAAATTTAAAACTCAGTTGACACATCACAGTTGTGTATGTTATGGGGTGCAAAGCAATGTGATTTATGAATGCAGTGCAGAATAATGAAGCAAATTAACATGTCCATCATCTCATACTTACTTTTTTGTGGTGAAAACATTTGAAATTTACTTAGTGACTTTAAAATAATATATTATTATGTACTGTATTAGAAACAATATTATACCCATGGGATTTTGATTCCCAAATTACTTTAGGGTGTCTTGTAATTTCTTCTTATCCCTGTATTGTGGAAGGACAAGAAAATAATTTTTATAACCCAACAAAAGTTTATATGCAGCATAGGTACAAAAGGATAACATCACATTGACAGTGACTAGTAAGGAAGGAACATTATCAGGACTTTCCATTCATTCGATACTTGTTGAATGCCTATCATAAGTTAGCCACTGTTCAAAGCTCTAGAATAAAACAAGACTGAAATAGACCCTCTCTTTTTATAAATCTTATACTTTGTTTTTTGCTGGGCTGGGGATTGAACCCTGGGCCTCGTGTGTACCAGGCAAGTGCTGGGCCCTTGAGCTACATTCCCAGCCCCCAAAGCTTACACTTAAATGAAGAGCCATTAATGGTTTATAACATGAACCATTTATATAAAGTCTGAAAGCCTGCCCTAAAATAATGTAAGTTTATGGTTATAGGAATATATAATAAAAATTAATATGTTTGGGAATAATAAAGTGGCTTCAGGATAGTGGTTACCTGGAAAGGTGAAAAATGACATTGAGAAACACAGAGTTTTGAGTAGACATGTTTCAGTTAAAGATTTGAAATGGGCCTGGCGTGGTGGCGCACACCTATAGTCCCAGCACTCAGGAAGCTGAGGCCGAAAGATTACTGTGAGTTCAAGACCAGCCTTGAGTACACTTGTTCAGACAGGGTCACTTGAGCAAGACCCTGTCTCAAAAAAAAAGATTTGAAATGAATCTATTAGTGTTCAAATTTTATAAAGCTGGGTGGTAGATACACCAGGACTTGTTATAGTATACTCCATTATATGTATATTTGAGATGTTTCACTATAAAATCGAGTACTAAATTAACAACAAAAAAGGTTGAATAGGAATTATGCAAAAGAATCCAGGTGGCCAGTGAGTAAATACCTCATTAGCAGTTATGAGATATTTTAAGAATTTTAATCTTGTTTGTATCAAGTAGCAAATACTTTTATAGTTTCATTCAATAAACTGAATTCATTGAACATGATTATTTTCTACAGGCCCACACAACGTGAATTAAGACTTTATAAACAACAAGTGAAGAAACTGGAGAAAGCCCTCAGGAAAAACATTAAGTAATTATATTTTACTAAAGTTATAGCTTCTATTAGGGTTCAGTATTTTATTGTTTGTTTTTTTTTTACCTATCGGTTTATCTTATCCTATCTCCGAGCTGCATTGGCTTGGAATTACCAGCCTGATGGGGAAATGACATCAAAAGGGGCATTTCTGGTGCCACAGTTTAGTATATTGGGTTTGGCTCTATGTTCATCTTAAGTGCAAAGAAGGAAAAGGTAGTTGTCTGATGTAACAAGGGAGAAGGACAAAGATTTTAAATAGAACATTCTTTGGAAATAATGGAAGAATTGCAAGAGAATCAGTAAAATTACAGACAAATTCCTAGTTTTTCTTGTTGATAGTCATGATTTGAAAATTTTAAAGTCAAGTCTTGTCACTTTAAAAGTACCAGAAGGCATACAGTGAGCCATTCTTTTTGTTTTGTTTTTGTTTTTTGAGACAGGGTCTCTCTATATAGTTCAGATCAGCCTTGAACTCGTTATGTAGTCTAAGCAGGCTTTGAACTCATAGTGATCCTCCTGCCTCAGCCTCCCAAGTGCTGGGATTATAGGCACGCATCCTCACGCCTAGCTTCAGTGAGCCATTCTTATCCACCACTTTTACCCGTCCTGGCTTTGAAAAGCAAACACTCAAAGGTGTTTCAAAAAGTTGATCTCTAATAGTAATAGTATTTCCTAAAGATTATCAATGTTTACTCTTTGATGCAAGAGGATGAGACTTGAATAAGTAATTTGAGGGCACTGGGATGAAATATTTTGAAAACTGTGAGTTAACGTGCTTTAAATAGGTTAAGTCACTTGTATTAGCATATGTTGATTCAATTTTTATTGAGACTTGTAATTCCTCCTTTCTGTGGCAACATGTATCACAGTGAAAGGCAAATATGACCATCCAGGAATTACCTATTTAGTTAAATTAATATAGTTGGGAAGGAAAAATGAAACTAAGTAGGTTTGGAAAGGATACATTCATTATTCAATGAATAATTTTTTTAATGAATAATTTTTGCCTTCCTACTATTGCTTGATATTTTGGGTGCATATAGTACATCCTGCTATCTGCTTGGCATTCTAGACTTGTGGTGCAGTGCTGAACCAAATAGAAAAGGTCCCTGCCCCCCATGGAGATGTCCCAAAGAGAGAAGGATAGTGAAAGAATAAGTAAGACAGTTTCAACGTAAGTTCTAAATGTAAAGCAGTGGGAAAGTTGCTGTTGTGCGAGTTTGGACGAGAGGTGGTAGTGGCACCGTCAGAGGTAGCATGGTGGAGAGGCCCAGGAGGGTTTGGAGTTGGGGTAATAGTGGAGGTAGAACCGACAGCACTTCACGATGGGTTGGCTGTGTGCTCACTTCGGCAGCACATATACTAAATGATGGGTTGGCTATACGGAATTGAGGGGATAGAGGAGAAACAAAAGTCTCCTAAGTTTTAGGCCTGAATAACTAGGTAGTTTTTGGTGCTGTTAACTGAGATGGGGGAATTGGGAGAGAAGCAACAGGATGTGGGAAGATTAAAATGTCAGAGGAGGAGAAAACCTATTGACTCCAAAGCCAGCGTATCAGGGAAGATACACAAACCATGTATGTGCCCACATACAGGTACATAGAGAGATACTGTCAGTCCTCAGTATGCCTAGAGTCTTTTATTTGTGGATTTTCCTACCTGCTAAAACTTATTTCTAACTCCCCAGTCTGTCATCATAGAACTTTCATAATCACTCACGAACATGCTCAGAGTGGCAGCATTTGAGTCACCTGACACACACATTCTCAGCTGTTGAACAGGTTGGTGGTCTGCCCTGTTACTTCAATGCTAGTATTGTAAATAAGTGTCCTTTTCACTGGTGCCACTTTTTTGGATTTTTATGCTTTTTGTTGATGATTTCTTTAAAATGACCACCTAGCATAGTACTGAAGTGCTGTCTATTGTTTTTGTCTGCACATAAAAAGACTGTAATGTGCCTTATAGAAAAAACCCCATAGATAAGCTTTGTTGAAGGCGTGAGTGGGGAGTGCTGTCAGCCAGGAGTTTAATATTAGTGAATCGGCAATATTCTTTTGAGTAAGGTGTCTTTAAATACATACACACATAAAACTATATGTTGACCAGTTAAGAAAACTGTGACCAGCACCTGCAGGTACCTGTTCCTGTGTCTCCCCTCGGGGCAGTGGTTCACTATTTGATAATTCAGTATTCATTGATGACTTTATAGACCTTAACTACCATAAATAATTGGTTGTTTATTTGGGTTATGGTGTTTAGAATGACTTATCATTAATGTATTTTAAATTATGATTCACAACAAATCCCTACTATATTTTTCTGTTTGGATTTTGAAAAAAATGATTACAGTAGTGTTTTTGTAATGGGAGGGTTGTTTTTGAGACAGGGTGTCATATATAGTTCAGACTGGTTTGAACTCTCAGTGATCCTCCTGCCTCAGCCTCCCAAGTGCTGGTTTTATAGGCATGCACCACCACACCTGGCTCATGTTTCTGTAATTTTAAAAAATCCATTGTATTTTACTTTACATTATTTTTAGTTCAGAACTTTTGCAGTATTTTGATATGGATACAGAGATTTAGGGATGTTAGATAACTTGCCCACATTACACAGGCGATAGTGGAAGAATTTGATCATTCAGATCTTTAATCATTCTTATTCCAAAGCTCACAGTCTTACCTACCATTCTAATAATTAGAACTAAGCAAATTCCCAATGAAAATAAGTTAAAATTTTTTAGATTATTTTCTGTAGTGCTAAGGAGAGAGTATTACTTTGAGAAATAAAATAAAATCTGTCACCCCAAGGGATTCTCTGTACAAATTTAGAAAAGAAATAGTTTTATTACTGAGTAAACATTCAATTAGACTGTGATGTGATTACACGAATGTGCTAAAGAGATTTCAGAGACAGAACTCTCACCCTCCTATATAGCCAGGCAGATACACGTGTTGATTGTCTGTGTCTGGAGGTTGGTTGGTTTTCCCAGCGCACAGGACTGAACCCAGAGCTTCGTGCATGGTGGGCAAGCGCCGTACCGCTGAGCTGCGTCCCCAGCCTCCCCTAGTATCTTTATAACAAGCGGGAAGTAACGCTCTGGGACCAGGAGCCTAGATTAAACTCTGACAGGGGAAGGGCACCGTCTTCTTGATAGTCACATTTGAAAGAGATGGTTCCAGGGTTCCCAAGGAAGACATTCCTGGGACACAAAACTAGTAAGATATACTTATTTAGCTCTTAAAATTTACATGCGTCCTAAAGAGAAAGGATTTAGAATTAACGTTTTCTAGAGAAAATGTTAGAAGAAGAAAGAGGAGGAGAAAGTCTTTTTTCCCTTTTGGAAGCAGAGAAAATTCATTTGTCTGGAAGGTTTTGTTTGTATTTTAAGATTTGTAGTTAGCTTTAAACTAACCAACCTTCAATATCAAATGAGGTTGCTAGCAAGCACAAGGCCCTTCAGTTCAATCCCCAGCACCCCCCCAATATCCAATGAGGCTACTAATAATTTCTCATGAGAGAACATGGTCTCTTCTTATTTGAATTAATATTGCAAGCAGTTTTTTTAATAAAATTATGTTACCTAAGAAGTGATCGGTGAGGTCTGCCAGTGCAAAATAACCATTTAATGGTTATTTTGATTTTATGTTTAATAGTATTCATATTTTGCTGAGGGAAAACAAAATCAGAATACAGCCACACTAGTGTTGAGCTGACAGATATCAGAGTGGTCAGTTAGGCCAGTGTGGCAAACTGAAATTAGCAATCCAGTCTTTGTTCACTTACTGCTGTAGTATAAGCAAGAGGCCAGATAGAAAAAGGGCTGGCTCCCCAATGTTCCATTTTTTTCTTAAGGAGTAGTGACAAGTGAAGGTCACTGGCATGCAGTCAGGTTGGTGGGGGATGGGGGGGTTGTCAGTCTCGCTCCCTAGGAGCTCTGTACAAAAGGATCTTGTTTTATGAGGAATGGGAGTAAAGGGCTAGGGGAGAAAAGTACTGAGAGTTAAGAAAAATACTTTATTAATGCCGCTCTACCCATAAGGCAATCTTAGCAGAAGACCCTGAGAGATGTCTCAGTTAAAGCCCCCAAGTAAAAAGGCCCCTTGTGGAGGTCTTTGGGCTGAGAATGCATGTGAGCAGGGCTGGCCTTGGAGGGAGTTGGTCCTCGACAGCACCTGCTTCCAGAGAGCGCAGTGCACACGGTGTGTGTCTTGTCTGGTAGGAGGAAGGTTGCTTTCCCGTACAAGGCAGAGTCTTCCCTGTTGCTGGGCCTAAAGGTAACACAGGATTTTGGACTGGAAGTGGGAAAAATACAACTTTGAGAGGCCCACACTAACGCCCCCTTTTATTTTGTACTAGTATCACTAAATTTGTGTGATTTTTTTTTTTTAAAACAAAATTGGCAGCTTACTTTTCAACTTGTTCCTCATCTCCAGCAAGGATCTCTGTCTACTAAGGATCATGGAAAGCCTTCAGCAGAACATAGTTAAAACCTGTGAGGTTTCTACAGACAGAAAATTATCTTACAGACGTGGCTCTATTACAGCACAGTCTATTTTTTTTAACTTGTTTATTAGTATATGTTTGTCATACATGCTCATCACATTCATCATAGGGAGTTTGTACCTGCAC
Organism: Hystrix cristata; assembly: GCA_004026905.1. Lineage (NCBI taxonomy): Eukaryota > Metazoa > Chordata > Mammalia > Rodentia > Hystricidae > Hystrix > Hystrix cristata. Next base: position 11,821 of record PVJO010017342.1, on the reverse strand, counting down.
ATAATATATCTTAATTCTTCTTTTCCCCATTCCCAGTCCCCCTTCAATCCTTCTTCCCCTCCCCATTTACAAGATCTTTGATTCTATTTTTTTCTTCCATTGTCTTCTTTTTCCTTTTGCTGCCTTCCTTTCCTCCTCCTGCTCCCTCGTTTCCCTTCCCATTTGAACATGTTCTTCCTGCTTCATAGTATCAATCCTCCATTATCTTCCTTATTTACCCTTTGGGCTTCTCAAACAAGAGAAGCAATGTGATATTTAAACTTGTGTGCATCCATTTTCCTACAAATGATTCAAGTTTATCCTTCTTTATGCAGAATAATACTCCGTTATATATAAATAGCACATTTTCTTTACCCATTCATCTTTTGATGGATATATGGGCTGTTTCTGAGAATTAGCTATTATAAATCATGATGCTATAAACATGGGTATGCATATGTCACTGTGATATGATGTTTTTAACTCTTTCGGGAAAAGCACAGTATATTTTAAATTGGATATACAGTTTTCTGAGTTTCTCAGTCTACAGAGAAATAGCCATTGCCCCTGGCTATATAGAGTGAGTGTCCACTAAGCATGTAAAATATTTCTTAGCCACTCCTAGGGAATTTTTATATCCTTCAGGCCTGCCAGTCTGCTCTGGGGACTACAAAACATAGCACATTTACGAGTGTAGCTTAGTCCAGTGATGGCAAACCTTTTAGAGACTAGCGCCCAAACTGCAGCCCAAAACCCACTTTAATCACAGAGTGCCAACACTGCAATTAAACTTGAATTACTGAGGTTTTAGTTTAGGAAAAATAACTCATACATTAACATCTTTTGTCTTAAAAGTAAAATAATGCATGTGCCACAGGTTCGCTACCACTGGCTGTATCACAGCATAGGTTTTAAAAACATCAGTTAATTCATATGCAATAGAAAATGAGGGAATGTTTAGCAGCGTAGTATACAAGTCACGTTGTAATAGACACTGCCGGAAGTAAGTTAGACAGTCTAGGTGTTGCTGTTTCAGTACTCAGCCAGTTGTTCTGCTCTTGCTGATTGCTCCCCTTTACCTATAGCCTCTAGGCTTGGAGCACCTTGGAATAGAAATTGCTTTCATCTTTTGCTGTATTTCTTTACCATGCTGTTTTTTGTTGATGTTAGAGCAAGATTAGAATTTTTTTCTTGAGTCGGATCCTTGTGGTCAGTTTTCAGGGGTCCCTTCTAATGTGTAGTCTCTTGGGAGGCCCTTAGTGTTTTTCAGTGGCAATGTGACTTACATTTTTTTTAACTTTATGCACACATGCATATGCATACATGTGCACACACGTGTATAAATAAAATGCAGCAAAACTTTTGGGAGGCTAGCTGGATCATTGACTTAGTTTGTCATCTTAATCTAGTGTCTAGGAAAATATTTTGTATTGTTTTAATTTTTTCTTCTGCTTTAGATTACAGGAGCTTATCAGTTATACAAAAACTGAGGACACAGAGAAAAAAGATGAACCCAGCAAAGAAAACCATCAACAGGCTCTAGTTGACCAGAGATACTTTCAGGTATTGAATAGCTGACAGAAACACTGCTGTTTGTAATGGACCTTGGTTTCAGTTGCAGCGTGCCTAATTACTTGGTAAGGAATATTCATACAGTTGTCCCTTGGTATATGTGAGAGATAGGTTCCAGGACGCCTGTGGATACCAATCTGCAGATGCTCAGATAAATATACATAAAATAGCATCTCTACATTACTTATACCTAATACAACGTGAGTGCTATGCAAATAGCATTGCGGTATTGACTAGCTAATAATGGCAAGAAAATGTCTATTGAAGATTTTTTTAAAAGCTCCCCCCAAAGCCATTTTCCTTTTGTTTTTGTTGTTGCTATTTTATAAGTAAATCTATTTTCTTAGGGTCCTTTTATAGTTGTGGTTTTATTTAAATACTCCATGTGAAATTTAATTTTCTATGTGATGTCATGTAGGGAGTCTCACTTTACTGGTTTATAGATTATTTATTGAATAGATGAGCAATTAGTTTGATTGAACTGGACCTGCACTCATATTTTATTGGTCCTACGTAGGCTTTTAAATTTCAAATTAATTACCAATATTTTAATTATTAATATGTATCCTTCTGGATGAATAATTTTTCAAATTTAAACCAATTGGATTAGGACTGGGGATTTAGCTCAGTGCTTAGAGTGTTTGCCTCGCAAGCTTGAGGCCCTGAGTTCGATTCCCAGTACCAAAAAAAAAACAAAAAAAAAACTTCTATACCTAAACCAATTGGATTGACTTTATAGATTAATATTTGGAGAAATGATACCTTTACAGTTTTGAATCATCCCATTCAGAAATAGATCTCTAATTTTATTTGAGTCTCCTCTTGTAGTCTTCAGTAAAGTTTAATGTATTTAAATTTAGTTCTCATATATTTCTTGATAGGCTTATTTTCTAGGTATTTGATAGCTTTTATTGCTATTGTGAATGGGTTTCAGGCACTTTTCTGAAAACCGTTTTAGTTATCTGTCAGTAAGAGGAAATTGCTCCTTCCTGGCTGCCTTTGGCATCATTTTTTCCCTGCCCCTGATCTTGAAATGAAACATTAACACTTCAAAGGTATTGGTAATACAACTGCACATCTGTAATCCTGGATCTCCATTCACCGACTGCTCATCTTGGAACTTGTCAACCTGCACAATTGTATGAACCAAGTGTTTATAATGAATCTGTGTGTGTGCATGTGTGTGTGTGTGTTTTACATATATATATATATTTGTGTAGTGCATATATACACATCTATATATATAAATATAAATACACATATGTATGATAAACTATATATATTTTGCTCTTCAAGTGATTAGGCGCCATATACACACATGTATTTCCTGTTCTGTTTCTCTGAAGAACCCTGAAAAAGCGTTTAACATACACACACGTTAACATTTGTTTGCTTGAAAGTTTTCATGAAAAGTTGGGAGGAAAATGTCTATCCAGGTCTCAGTCAAAATTTCATTCCCTCATCCAGTTCAGAGTTTCTCCTTGATGCCTGTACTCTGTCTCAGGCCTGATCTGTTCTTTTGAAGACAAGCAGTGTAGGGCAAGGGATATGATCTATTTATTCTCTTTGCTCCCTCTTCTTTCCTTGTCCTCCACTACATTTGGCTCCAGGTTTGGCAATGAGGAGCAGGTGGTGGGTGACAGTAGAGAAAAAGGGTAGAATCATTCTCGACTGGTGCTAGCGTATCCTCGCACTAGTGCTTTGTGTGTGCTGCCTGTTTCTGTCTCATGGAATGTTTGTGTGCGTGTGCACAGGCGTGTATGTGTGTGCGTGCACATACCTGTATGTATGGTTATTTCTTCTCCACTAACTAGAGACCTTGGCAGCATATCATTCATTTTGTGAGCAGTATGTTTTCCAGTTGACTCCTTACAAATTTATCCCCCCAGGTCCTTCAGTCATAGGCAGTTATTTCTCTTGAAAGGAAAGCGCTTCGCTCTCTACCGGAGTGTCCAGTTAGCCAGAATGTTTTTCTTCCCCTATCACAAGATAGAAAGCAGGTTTTTTGTTGCGACCCTTTAATATTGCTGTGCTCCAGCAACTGGGCAGTTCTGTGGATGGCGGGTGTGCATCTGCTGTGAGGTGCGAGTCAGTGCAGTGCTCCGCTCTTGGAGTTCAGTGAGTATCGAGCCATGCAGGTGACTGGTCCACGCATCTCATTATCTGCCAGGCCCGTCTGGGCTTTGCCATGTGACAGCAGCAGAGTGCCAAGAGAAAAAGCAACCGTGCTCAAAGCCTCTCGAGACCAGCCCAGACTCAGGGATAGGAGCATATGCAAATATGCAAGAGTTTAAGGGCAAGAAATAATTGGGATCTTTTTTGCCAACAATCTTAGACAAAGTATGTATGCATACTACTGAACATACAAGGGATATACTTGGCTTGTTATTCTGTCACGAAGATTACCCTGTGACCTACTGAATCCCGGACAGTGTCAATTAGCTGTTCTCTGAGTTCATCTGCCACCTTCTTGACCTTTGGCATGGTAGGGGTGAGGGACTGCTACTGTATGTTCCTACTCTCATTAGTACAGTAGTGGAAGAATTTCTTTCAATTAAAATGGTATTCATAGATGAATTTAAATATAAGAAGTAAAATATTGAAAAAACCTCTTGTAAATAAATATCTGGGGGTTGGGGATTTAGCTCACTGGTAGAGTGCTTGCCTAGCCAGTTCAAGGCCCTGAATTTGATTCCCAGCACAAATAAATAAGTAACTAACTAACTGAAGTCAAATTCTCAGAAGACCTGTTATAGCTTCTTATGGGAAGAAAAGAACAACAGTATTTTCCATTAATTCTGTATATTCTTTTACAAACACTCTTCTTGGTGAGCCTGTCCAGCGAATGTCTAACATTTTCTTGGATGGACTGGTCACCATTTAGGGTCAGGTCGATCACCTCTTACCCAGACCTGTATGATGTGTCCAGGACTTCTCTTTAGGATGTGTGAGACTTCATTAAGTAACTACTTCCCTTTGAGCTTCGACCGAAGTTATGGAACATTGGAAAAACCCTTTCTGACATCCTTGTTTAGCTTAAATATGAATGACAGAAATAGGGAAATGCAGAGAATATAGCTAAGGATGTCTGGATGATCACTATTCTCTGGGTGGATTTTAATAGGTCCTTCGTGACTGTTTATCAGATCTAATTCATTTTAAAATTTAGTTTTTCTGTGAAGTTTTTGGTTCTCATTAGAACTTATATATTTAACCATGTTAATGAAACTACTGTATTACCAACAGATTGCAAGTATCAATCTCATTAACAAGCCTACAACACAGCCATAATTTGCATGTCTTGCTGCTGGGCAGCACTGAACCACTGGTGGTACAAGCCAGCGGGAACATGTTGAAGAGCTTCTTAATACCTCAACCTCTTAGCTCCAAAAATGATGTCACATTGACATAAAGTACTCCTTTAACATTTCCCACTTTACAGGACTAGGATAAATATTTTAACTAAAAATACTTCTTCTTTTAAAGGTGCTATGCAGCATCAATTCAATTATTCACAATCCAAGAGCTCCAGTAATAATTTATAAACAGAGCAAAGAAGCAGCCCAACATTTTAACAAAGATTTTGTTCAAAATTGTGGATTTGAACATCTTGTTCCTATAATAGAAATGTGGGCAGATGAACTGACATCCCTGAAGGTAAGAGTTTGAATATTCTTCACATGCTTTGAAAATCTGCTGGACTTTATGGACCTTATTTATAAGACTTGGCTTTCACTGTTTAACTATAAAGCTGTCAAAGTGTAGTTTACCTAAACCTGTAACCTTGCTCCTTACATGTTGATTTTAAGTACTGTCAATATGATATTGTTATTACTGTTAAGTTTAACTTCTCTAAAGTTCTACCAAACAAGAAAATTTTAGGCCAGTTGCCTCATTGAAAATCTGTAGTAGATCCATCTTTGCACTTCTAGGCTTTTCTGTGTCCAACCTTTATTTTACTCCTTTTCAGGAGTAAAACATGTTTCAACATGCGTATTTCCATGTTGTAGATTTTCCTGTTCAGACATAATGTCTTCTTCATTTTATTTTAATTGGAAATATTTTCCTTCTCTCAGCGCTGAGAATATATTTGTCTATTCTCTAGAGCAAGTAATAGTCAACTAGCATCCAACCCCCCTATTAATTCTTCTATCTATCCATGGGAAATTAAAATGTATTCACTTATTGCTGGGTGTAGTGGTGAATGCCTGTAGTCCAGCACTCTGAAGCTGAAGCAAGAGTATCACAAGTTTGAATCTAGCCTGTGTGACTTAGACTTTTGCAAATAAAAAAGGGAGGGGCAGCTGGGAATGTAGCTCAGCGCAAAGACCTTGGGTTCAATTTTCAGTATTAAGAAAAAAAGTATTCATTTTATAGAGTTACTTTGTATTCTTTACTACATAACTTGAAGCTCTTCTAGTGTTTTGATAACTTCATTAAAAGGTGAATTGTTTTAAAGTCATTTTTATGTCATTTAAAGTTTAGATTTTTCAGTAATTAGCACTACCTCGGTAAAGAGGGTTCAACAGCACTATTTGTCAACAGAAGTCCTATTATGTGAAATATAAATGATGCAGAAAATGTATATTAAGAATGCGTAAGCTTAGCTAGGGGTGGCGGCAGGCACATATCTATAATCTCAGCTACTCGGGAGCCTGAGTTGGAGGATCAAAAATTTGAGGCCAGTTTGGACAACTTACCAAGGCCCTGTCTCAGAATACCTTAAAATAAAAAAATGGGGCTGCAGATATAGCTGAGGGGTAGAGGACTCACCTAGCATGCATGAGCCCTTGGGTTCAATCTCTAGTACTGGGGGCTGGGTGGAGAGTGAGCGCTATGAGAACAAAAAGCTTTGTCTTATTTGTTCTGATATATCCTAAGGATTATCTCGATATATAAGTGTTTGATTAATATTTGTCAAAAAAGTGGGGCAAAATTGAATATTCTAAGACAAGATGCTAAATTTTGAGGAGGTGTATTACTAAATTAAAAAAAATCTAATACCAGTGTATAGCTGAAAAAAGAATCATCACATACAGACTAATTTCTATTTTCCTTTTTATATAGGGCTCCCACAGACCTACACAATGCATAAACATTTAGATTGACAGTACTGGATTAATATACCAGCACTGGATTTATATGACTGAGTCCCTCCAGTGTGTATCTCAGAAGGGGCTGAAGTAATTAGTGATTAATTGTGTAAACCATAGTGTTTTCCTAATTATTGCTTATCCAAGAATTCTCCCAGTAGGATACAACAGTGCAGACCTCTCAGATGAGATGGGGTAGAAAAAGGCCCAGCCTTTCCACGAGAAGGGAAAAGACTTGATAAGAGAGGAGGCAAAGAGAAGGATTAAATTAGTAGATATTTATTACCAAATGCTCAAGGCATTGTGAGAGGTTATTAGAAAGGGTGAACACAGGATTCAGAATGATTAGAGGTAAAATATACTCAAAAATATGAAATAAAATGTAACCATTAATAACATCATGAGAAGAAATGAATGCCATAAAGACAGATCGCCCATGGTGAAGTGCAAGTGGAGAATGGAAGTAATTTGTACTGTAGAGTCTGGGATGATCAGAGTAATCACTCCTAGTAAAGGCTTCACAGTGGTGGTGAGTTCTTGCTATTAAAGTTTTCTGAGTGGAAGGCAAAGAATTCTTTATAATTAAAATATTTTGAGGACACCTAATACTAAAATATTCTAACCAATTGGTTAGAATTAGTTTCTTCTGCTATTGAAGCAACTCATAGATTTTAGGCAGTGCTTCTGATATTTATACTACATTCAGGATTGAAATTGCAGAGTACCTGAGATTCTTTTAGGCCTCATGTATAGCAGCCTCTCAGTTTAGGATAGCCACCTTCCCAAACTTGTTTTTTTTTTCTCTCTAGGTTTGATTCAGCTTAAAAGATAAGGATGAGTTTGAGAGACAAAGAGATAAATAAGATGGGGGTATATACAAATTGTGGGATTATATATATACACATATATGTGATTTATTTTGTTTTTGTTTTTGTTTTGGTGCTGGGGATCGAACTCGGGGCCTTGTGCTTACAATGCAAGCACTCTAACTGCTAAGCTAAATCCCCAGCCCCCTATGATTTGTTTTTAATTGGCACATGTCCGGGTACAGGGTGACATATCAGTATGAATACAATGTGTAATGATCAGATCAGGGTAATTGGCATGCCCGTCACCTCAAACATCATTTCTCTGAATCAGAGACATTCAAAGTCCTCTCTAGTAGCCAATAATTATTGTCAACTTCAGTTATCCTGCTGTTGTAGAACATTAGAATTTACTCCTCCTGTCCAGCTGCACCCTATACCTGTTAAGCATGCTTTCTGTATCTTTTTCCTATACCCTTGCCAGGCTCCAGTAACCACTATCCTACTTTACTTCTATGGGATCAGCATTTTATTTAGTATTTTAATTTTATTTATTTTTTACATCCAAAACAGGTGGGGGCTTTTGATTTTTTTTTTATTAGTATGTGTTTGCAGTACCTAATGATTGCATTCACCATAGAGGGTTGGTACACGTACATAACACATTTTAATTCTTTTTACTTCCTTTTCCTATTTCGCTGTTCCTCCAGATCAACATTTTACCTTCTACCTAGAAATAAGAGCGTGTGGTTTGCATTTTTCTCCCTCCGGCTTACTCCACTTATAATGTCTTCCAGTTCCATCTCTGTTGCTGCAAGTGACAGAATTTTATTCTTTTGTGGCTGGATAGTATTCCATTGTTTGTATACACCACATTTTCTGAATCCGTTCATCTGTTGTTGGAAACCTAAGTTGATTCCATATCTTGGCAATTGTGAATAGTGCCTCAGCAAACATGTGAGTGCCGGTGTCTTTTTGACATTAATTTCATTTCCTTGGGACATGTATCCAGTAGTGGGATTGCTGGATTATGACAGTTCTCTTTCTAGTTTTTTGAAGAACCTCCATACTGTCTTCCATAATAGCTATACTAATTTGCATTCCCACCAGCAGCACATGAGAGTTACCCTCTCATAAAGCAATATTATTCACCCATAAAAAGGAAGCAAATTCTAATACATACCACAACATGGGTGAATGTTATGAGGACATTGTGCTAAGTCAAAGAAGTGAGCCATCAAAAGACAAATACTGTATGATTCCATTTATACAAAATATTGTAGTAGTCAAAATCAGAGACTGAAAGAATGGTGGTTGCTAACAGAGGGCAGAAGGAGGAGTTATTTAATGGGTAGAGAGTTTCAGTTTTACAAAACAAAGAGATGGGGAATGGGTAGTAGTGATGGCTGAACAAAATGATGACTGTATTTAATAACACTGAACTTATACTTAAAAATGGTTAAAACTATAAACTCTATTAATGTGTATTTTTACCACAATAAAATTGAGAATGAGCACATGTGAGAGCAAGTGGGCAGGTAAGCTGGGAAAGGCTTGAACTATTTATTAAACCGTCTAATTTCTTCTGTTTTAAAGGATTTGTATAAGTCTTTGAAAATACTATCTGCAGAACTGGTCCCATGGCATAATTTTAAGAAACAGGATGAAAATGAAGTTATCAGAGTTGAAAATCTGTTGTTTATGGTAGATACCATGTTGGAAGAAGTTGAAAATAAGGAAAAGGTAATACTTATTAAATGTTCACATTTTAAAGTTTTTAATAAACTGTGTGGGATTATTTTAAGATGTGAACTTTTTCACTTCTTTTGAACAGGACAGCAAAATGCCAAACTTTCAAACTTTGCAAGCTATTGTTTCTCACTTCCAAAAATTATTCGATGTGCCTTCTTTAAATGGAGTCTATCCCCGAATGAATGAAGTTTATACTAGGCTTGGAGAAATGAACAATGCCGTGAGAAACCTCCAAGAACTCTTAGAATTAGGTGATGATGACCTTTTGTTGTTTGGGCTCCCATTTAAGAAGTATTCCTAATGAATTACAAAAAATACCGGTAGGCTGGGGATTTAGCTCAGGGGTTAGAGTGCTTGTATATCAACCACAAGGCCCTGAGTTCGATCCCCAGCACAAAAACAAAAATCAGTAAAATTTTTTAAAGTAAAAGAAAAAATTGAGTATAACTGAAGCATGAAATGTTTGATGGATACAATGATTTTGGAAGTTCTCCCTTAAAATATCCTGTGCTTCTATTTCTCTTTTGCAGATAGTTCATCCTCATTGTGTGTGCTGGTAAGCACAGTTGGAAATTTGTGTAGGCTGATCAATGAGGATGTGAATGAGCAAGTTAAGCAAGTATTAGGACCTGAAGACCTCCAAAGGTATCCGTTTGAAAAATAATCATTTGGAATGATTGGAGTGGTGAAATTAAAGATACTCAAACCTGTATGTTATTTACCTTTCCTATTTGGAACAGCACTTTTTAAATAACCTGACAGCCTTAGATAATCTCCCACCCTTACGAATGGAGAAAATGCCAAATATTGAAGGTAAAATAGATTGTAAGGCCTGTAAGTTTACGTGCGGTGAATCAGGAACTCTTCAGCACACTCCTGTTCTCGGGGCAAGTTATATATGGTGAAATTCAAACCTTTTAAACTACTTCATGGGAGTTCAGATTATATCAACAAGTCCTATTTTCAGAAATATCATAGGCCACTGAATAATTACTAACAGTATATATATTATTTATTTAGAAGTTAAATGTTAAGATTTTTTTAAGAGACTAGGCATCACTAACATAAAACCTGATGTTTTCAAAAAAAATACTGAGGGGCTGTGGGCATAGTTCAGTGGTTGAACTTTTTTTTTTAATTTAAATACTTCTTTTTAGTAAGTATTTAGGTCCAAAAACTTAATAAGTATTTATGTGCTGACAACTTAGTAGCCATTTGAAAAAATAGACCTATAGAAAGAAAAACACATATACATTGAAAAAGTACACATGTATGTATATAATAGTGTTCATTGAAAAAATACATGTACTCTAATACACATTCATTGAAAAATAGTGTTGAACTATTAGCATGCATGAGACCCTGAGTTCAATCCTTAGCACTGTCCCTCAACCCCACAAAGAAATTAAGACATTGTTAGTTATAGGTAAAAAAAATTTTCCCCAGCCCTCACCCCTAATTTTATACTGGAACATATGGGAAAGGAAAACATTCTGCAGGTTTTCCCAGGAAAAACCCTTATATAATCTGGCACTTGAGTTTTTGGTATTTGATACTTTTTTTTTTCTTTTTGGTGCTGGGGATTGAACTCAGGGCCTTGTGATTGCAAGGCAAACACTCTAACCACTGAGCTAAATCATCAGGCCTGGTATTTGCTGCTTTTAAAAGGTACATATATCCCACTATTGGTCTTCTCCCCCTGCTCCGGTAGTTTTATTGACTATTAGTGCTTTTTCTTCATTTTTAATAGGGTATTAGATATAAAGACCTATTTTTAGAAAATACTACAAAAGTATGGTTGTCTAAGAAGCCTCAAGCTAAATGGGAAGTTTGTCATGTTATGAATGTTATATAAATTTAACAAATATTTATACTGATAATATGCCTTTTTTTTAGAAAAGTGATAGTAGATGAACAAAGAATTCAAAAAGGAAGAATTATAGTATATGATTATTAAGTTCATATTTAAATTAGTAGGATAGTTTTTTCCACTTTGAAGATATTCTGTTGGCAGCCACTTGTGTGCTATCAAGTGCAAGGAACACTAAATTAGAAATTTGGTGTAAACTGTGCATTTTTTAAACAGCATTATCAACAAATTGGAAGAACATGAGGAATTTTTCCCAGCATTTCAGGCATTTACTAATGATCTACTTGAAATCTTAGGTAAGATCTCTGTTGGTGGTGGTTAAATTTTGACTTTTACACTATCAGTTGGTTTGAAAGAAGAGTGTTGTTTAGTCAGCCGGATTAGTGTTTTTACCTTGAGCACTTGGTAGGACGTTTTTGGGACCCACTAATACTGTAGTTGTCAAGCACACTCCTAACTTGCAGTTAGTTATTTGGGATCAGTCCATAGAACAGAGAATCGATGAACTTTAAGGAGATAGGGACTACCCAAGTCTGGCTCCGTCATTTTCTAGTAAGAAATCTTGTTTGTTTGTTTATTTTTTTCCTTAGTACTGGGGATTGAACCCAGGACCTTCACACTGAGCTACATCTCCAGCCCTATTTTGTATTTTTTATTTTTGACACGGGGTCTCATTAGGTCCATAAGTTGCCCAGACTGGATTTAAACTTGTGATTCTTCTGCCTCGGCCTCCCAGTGTGCTGGGATTA
>PVJO010017341.1:24304-39572 GCA_004026905.1 Hystrix cristata | reverse complement strand
GCTTAATATGGCTGTCTCATTGCAGCCATCCTGTGTGTGTATGCATGTGGATAGAGTCTGGGCAGTTCGCCCCCTGCTCCCCCCACACCCCAGGTTGTTCTGTTCTAAGCATTGCCAGCCAACGTGGCAGTGGGGTGAGGGCTACAATCAAGGACAGTGTGGCAAATATCCCACGTTCTGAACGGTACTCGAACGTGTCTTAATAGCTGCCTGGTGTGGGTGTGGGGAAGTAGGGAGGAGCAAGTTTCACCTTGTGTTCACACTCAGAACCGTGCCGGGATCCACAAATGCAGGCACTCTGGATCAGAAAGGAACCTACTTGCACGAGGAGGTTGGCAATAAGTTAAAAGTGAGGCTTGGATTTGATTCACACCAGATGTGAGGAGATCATTGTACACTTCCAAAGCCTCAGTCTGTACCAAATGTACAAAAGTCATGGTCCCTGCCATTTTAACTGTTAATGACATTCTCTAAACCAGAGTCTCTGGAGCTTTTTGGTTACTAAGCTTACTTAGTTGCTGCACATCCCCCTCTGAAAAGTATAGCTGTTACAGTGCCTTAGGAGGTAGGAATGGAATTAATCAGGTCTCTGAGGTAGAAAGCCCCCGGTATCTGGACCTCATTGTATATGTTAGCATCACATCTCAGAACACAGAAACTTGGTCAAATCTGGTAGCAAGATGGTGACCGGGTGGTAAAAGTATGTGTAGGATCCGGTGCTGTAGAAGGAGGCATTGCCCAGACAAACTCATGCCTATCATGAACCATAAAGGAAACCACAGGACTACAAACCTGTTGGTTTTGTTTGGGCTTCCTTGAAACCAAGGGAAGTTAGAACAACAAGCACCAGAGCCCAAGTGACTTTGAGTAGAAGTCAAAAGAAAGCCTCCCCCTGTAGTAGTTGGAAATTGATTAGTAATTATGTTTTTTTGGGGGGGGGTGCTGGGGATCGAAAGTAATTATGTTGTAAGAGCAGTTCTTTTGTGACTCCTGTACAGGTAATAGTAAAAGGACAAGCTCTGGTGGATCCTGTGCAAAGGGGAAGAAAGTAGGTTTGGATGCTTAGGTTTTTAAAATGGCCTACTGCTTTTATTAGGGTTGGGGCCCTAAGGTACTGCATAAACATATGAAGCTGGAGTTACACATAACTTGCCAAGTGACTTAGGGCCAATTGAATGGACTCTTGCTTATATTTTGGGCTGATTGATCCTTTCTCCACCTATTAATATCCCAGCAGTACCTAGTGGGTAGTAGGATTATCTGTAGATTTTCAGTAAGGTAGGAAAAGAGAAGGAAAGAGTAGCCCAAGCATGTGTATTTTGTTGTGGCCAAGCATTAGAGGAACGTACTTGGCCTTTGGTTTGGGGGTACACACTTTAGGTCTTCTGCATGTTGACTGAAACTCTCACGTGTGTCCAGATTGTTTCCATTTTGTCGCCTTGGGAAGTGGCAGGGCTGATTTCCTCTGGGCTGGTAGGACAGGTGCTGGAGAAGAAACCCCTTACTATCAGAAGCCCTTAGGGGATGGCGTTGGGAGTTTTGAATCCAGATTCCTCCATGTACTAGCTGTGTGGCTTTGAGGAAGTTACTTCACTTGCAAGTGCCTCAGTTTCCTTATCTGTGGATAATGCAGATATTCTGCATCCTGAGAATCAAAGAGGAAAGTGCTTAGAACAGTGCCTTTGGTGCTATCCAGAGTGTATTTTACACACTCCTGCGTGTATTTTATTCCCTCCCATGAGCCGGGCCGGCAAGAGCGCTCCTGGCCAGAGCCCATTGCCTTTCAGGCTTCACAGAGCAAACCCAGATGGGCCTGAAACCAGTACTGCAGGTTTTAGGATTTCAAGGCCTCCTTTTGCATTTTTATTCCCTCGTCTTTTAAAATGAGTTTTCTCAACAGAGCTCTGAAACCCAACTGTTTCAAAAAGGCATGTGAACTGGGGCTGAGTTTCAGGAACAATTAAGTGTCGTCACCGTTTCTGTTTCCCATCCCCAAATGATGTAACACTTGGGGCTGTGCAGTTATCTCTGCACCACACACCCTACTGTGTTCTCCACAGGATACATTAGACCTTGTAAAAAGGGTTATGGTGCGAGGAGCAGGACTTACCTTCTGCGACCATTCATCCCCAGCGGATGTCTCCGTAAAGTGAGGAGTGGCTTCATCTTTACGAGCCTGGGCTAGGAGTGAGGAAGGCTGAGCGAGTGGAGAGAAAAATGAGGGTCGACTCTAAGAAAGTGAAGAGCCACTAGTGAGTAATACAAACGCAGGATAAATTTCTTACTGCAATTGCCCCTTAAATTAAATTCTCTTTTGTGTCTTACATTGGTTACAGGCTGCTAACTTTTGTGTTCTTCCAAGACTGATTATGGACAAAACAGGACCAGGAGGTGGCATTTTCTGGGTTCCAGTCTTACCTGTCCTGTTTAGTGTCTCAGTCTCCATATCCCTAGGATGAAGATAATAGGGGTTTTGTTTTGTTTTGTTTTTGCAGTGCTGGAGATCAAATTCAGGACCTTGGACGGGCTAGGCAAGCCCCATGAAGATAATGTTTAATCAAGCGTTGCTAATTATTCCTCCAGGGGACCAGCCCCTCTGAGGCTGGCTGGCTGGCTGGCTTGGAAGCCAGTTGCTGCTTTTGCACCTCCTCTACCCACCAGAACCTTTTTGAACGAGGGATTGGCATATATAGCTTGTGGGCCATATTGGTCCTTCTGCCTGTTTTTACAAATAAAGTTTTATTGGGACACAGGCACACTCCTCCTTTGGGTATTACTTGTGGCTGCTTTCATGTTGTCTGGGTTGGAATTGAGCAGTTTTGATAGACCACCCACAAAGCCTAAACTATTCACTCTGTGGCATCTTACAGAAAAGTTTGCCTACCCTTTCCCTCAATAATATACCTGCCCATTGTTCCTATGTAGAGGTCAGTTTCCAAAGTGTATAATAGATATGTCCTCAGAGAACCCTAGGAGGGTAAAGGAAACTAACAAGCCTATATTATATCCCCACTCATATTTTAGGGGAAAGGGACCTTCTACTTCCAGTCCATTCTCAGTTTTTGTAGAAGATCAACGTGCCCCCACGATTGTCAGGTGACCCGTGTTCAGTAGACATCACTAATTTGAATTTACCTAAAAGTTTAACTGTTAGGCAGATTTGCTCCCCCTCCTTTATGTGTTCCTCCCCTCCAAGGAACAACTCAGACAAGGGAACACATTACAAAATCATATGGAAATATGACAGGCATATCTCCGGTTTTGAATTTCTCTCATTACCTTTCAGTTTTCTGAACAGATCATTGACAGCTAACCGTAGTCATGGTTACCCTAAAATACTGGCTTCCCCACAGGGACATAGGAAGGATAGATTATGTCAAATGTCAATTAGGTTCCGCAGGATGGCTGTTTGATGAATATAAGGCAGCATTGTTATTAGCAATGCTATTGGTAATTATTAAACTCCTTTCCTTGCAGTGCTTTGAAAACTTAGTCCTTGAGGGAAGGGGGTTAGATAGGTATGGAGCCATATCAAGGCGGTTGAATATTAAAGATCCCAAGAGAAACCCTTCATCAAACCGGCCCCCGGTGATAGAAACAGCCTGGGGATTAGAATAAGAGTTGGACCTGTCTATGCCAAGGAGCCCTCTGGCTAGAATGCGGCTTGGGGGTGCAGTTAAAGTTCTTCAGGAGCTACAATTGTCTTTCTCCAACCTGTGATCGAGGCGTCTTCTCTTTGGGAATCACTGAAACCCTGGGCTAGACACTGCTCGCTCACTCTTGCTTTTGACAGTGGTGCCAGCTCCGGGCACATGGTCAGCAAAATGCGCAGCCGAAGCATCAGATTCTTAAATGTTATCATCAGTGATGACATCCTTGAATTGCATTTCAAAGATGTCATCACTAGCGACAGTCGCTGAACTGTATTTAGCTCTTTGTTCCCCCAAAGGGTTGTGGGTCCGCATGTTCTTCAGTATCGTGGAACAGAGAACTGAACAGTAGGGAGGTTTTCCTTCTGTAACAGAGCTGAGAGACCTTAAACCCCTTGAGGTCAGAAGAGGAGGAGTCAGAACACCAGTGGGGTATGGTGAGAAGGGGACATTGTTTTCTGTGGTTCCAGATATGGAGCTCTAGGAAAGTGGAGGGAGGATTGCAAAACTTTCACAGTGGTGGTGCTAACTGGAGTAGGCTTTAAGAGCCAAAAGAATGCCATGTCTGCACTTTCTGCAGAATTTAGTGTCTCCTCAGCAGTCTCATGGATCCCGGAGCCTCGCTATTCCAAGGTCTTAGTGGAGCTGGTAGAAATAGAAGTGTCCTCCTCCGGGTTCTTAAAGTCTCACGTAGAGTCCGTCTGCCGAAGGATGCAGATTTCACGGGGCATCGATATGTTCTGGGGGCCCGAAAGTTGGTAAGGACCCTGTCACACAGGTCACGTGCTGTTTGCCATTGGCACCAGCGCTCTGACTGGACCCACCTGGGCTGATGATGATTCCACCGGCAGCGTGGAGCCCTTTTAAGGGCTGGAAGGGAAAACCTGGCGTTTCGTTCCTGATCAGCGCACAGATGGGTGCCCACCAGCAAATAGTGTAGTGAGAGTGGACAAGCTCTGCCCCGCTCTGAGGTGGAAGTTGCTCATCCTTGTCCGGCAAGAGGGATTACAAGCCAAGAGAGGCTGAGTAGGAAATCTGATGCGCTTCCCTCACTGCCCGAGTTGCAGATTTCGTTATTTGGTTGCAGGGTATGAATTAACCAAACATTAGCCAAATCTATCTACACGGTTAGGTTGAGAACCAGTTCTGATCTCAGAGGGGAAAGAGCTTGGGTTGTTATTTGAAATTCATAAATGACGTGGGCTCCGGTTCCGTAGCCGTGGGGGAGGTGGGGAAGGGCTGTCCTGGGCCCAGCTGTGTGGTAGGAGGCTCTGCCAGGGCTGGCTGTGACTCCGGCTCACCGTGCCCATCAGACCTCCTGGTTTTCTGCCACTCTGCTCGCCCCACAGGGTCACGACACAGCTGAATGCCTAGCTCTGGAGTCATTTAAATGCTTATCCTCTGGCCCAAATAAGCCTCAGTTGACTTTACTGTGTGGGAGCACCACGGCCAATCAGGGGCGGCTTTAATGAACTTAAAAGAGTGCCATCGAAGTATTTCATAATAGGAAAACTTCAAGTCGAGCCCCAGGGGCCCTGGAACTGACATCCAGGCCGTGTACAGACACTTACCTGGCCCTGTTCAGGCGCACAGGCCTGTGGGTTCACCCATGATCCCCAACAGCTGACACCGGGGGCGGACGGGGCGCCTTTGGCCTCGTCCTGCCTGCCTGTTAGCAGTTTGAGCTTCCAGCTCCCTAGTAAAAGGAGTGTGTGTGTGGAGGTGTGGAGGCAGGGGTGCTGGGAAGACTCCTCTGAGGGCTCTGGTTTCTCTGGAGCAGTCGGCCTGGGATCGGGAGTTTTTTTTTGAGTATTCTCTTCAAGCGGCCTGAATGTGGCTTCTTAGACAATGGACAGTATTTGGCAGGGCACTGTCTTAAATTAGGGGTGCATTCTCTCTGATCTTGAGCACCTAGCCTGCAAATTTCAGGGGAGCTGTACCTGTTAGGGGACCACTTGGTCTACCACCAGCTCTGGCGCTTGAATCCCTTATCGTCCCATCCTGAATGAGGACCTGCAGGAGAGTGATGAATTATAGGTTACACCTCATCCTTAAGAGCCAAAGATAGGGCTACATACACGACTCTAAAACAGCTGTGGATAATCCCAGCACTTGGGAGGCTGAGGCAGGAGGATTGCCGTGAGTTTGGGGCATCCCTGAACTGCATAGTGAGACACTGTCTCAAAAAAATAAAATAAAACAGCTGCAGACACATCTGCAAGTGAATAAAATAGAAATTCAAGCCAGAGGAGGCGTAGAGTGAAGGAATATTCATTGTGCGGTGAGGTTCATTAGCTACTGGGACATTTTGAGGTGGCTTTTTAAAACTGCTGGTATATTCTCCTAAAATTAAATTATACCTCTACTCTTCTCTCTTCCTTTTCTTTCAAAACCGACATCGTTGGGGCTGGGGATGTAGCTCAGTGGAGAGCATGTGCTTGGCATGTACAAGGCTCAAGGTTTAATCTCCAGCACTGCAAAAAAAAAAAAAGTGACATTGTTTTAGTCTTGTCTGGTCAGCTGTGTTCTTTAATTTCTCAAACTTGGAAACCATGTGCCTGCCTTTTTAAGAGGTAGGCGCCCCATGTTTCAAGTTCAAGTGCAACAGAACTTACTCCTCAGCTTGAACAGATTTGGGTGTTTTGCAGAGGGAGGGACAGGGCAGATGGGGAGTGTCATGCTCAATAAATACTTGTTGGATTGGGTTGTTGGAAAGGCAGTAGGGTGGGAAGAGGGAGCCACACCTCCCCCAGGCTGTCTTGTAATGGTCTTTCCCATTTCTAGTCTCCACACATGGTTTCCCTCTGTAATACCTCTTCAGCTATTTATATCCTGCCCCGGTGTTAGTTTACTCTTTTTCTTTAAATCACTGGTCTCCTATTCATCCTGGTCATTGGGCTTGAAGCCCAGTTGGTGGCAAAGACGTGGCTTTTTCATGGATGTCATTGCTAGGCCTGTAGCTTCTGTTCCCAGCTCACAGCCAGAGAGTGAGTTTGGCACTTAACAGGTTGATGCGTGGAAGCAGCTGATTTGTAGGATTTTGTTAAAAAGCCAGATCACTTGGCCTCAGGCTCAGACGTGGATGTGGTTGATGGGCCAAGGAGACCAAGATGAATGCTGGATGTCCTTTCACTCCAGGTGGATTTGTCTCCATTGCTGGTTGTGCTATACCGTACGGCACAGGAAAAGCAGGATAACAAAGCCTGAATCGCTGACTTTCTAGGCCAGGGAGCAGAATTTCCCGTGGGCCCTCGGGTGGCCTCCCAGGTATGATAGCAGGCACTTTGATACCAGGGGCTGCTGTTTGCCCTCCTTGAGCAGTGCAGCCAAGAGGTGCTCCTTAACGTTCCCCCTCCCCTGGCATGCCCTGTCACCCACCCTGTCTGGGGTTCCTCTGCCCTAGCCACGTATTTATTTATTTTTGGCGGTGCTGGGGATCAAACTCAGGGCCTTGGGCTTGCTAGACAAGTGTGCTACCACTTGAGCTAAATCCCCAACCTTCAAAGTGGTTTTATAAACCTGCCCTGCTGAGTGTAACTTTGAATGGAGTACACATGTGATTAGGGGCATAGGCAGCTCTTACTTCCTCCTCCTCCTCTCCCTCCTGTGCCTGGTGCCCATTGGGTCGCCCACGCAGCTTCACAAGAAACACCCCTGATAACATGTGGATTCCCAGCCCCACAGCTGCAGGCTGGCAAAAACCTGCCCTCAGCCCCTGACTGGGGATTCTTTAACTCGAGCCCATCAGATATGACACGTGCAAACTGGGGGTGGGGTGGGTGTGGATAGCATGTGGCGTGATAAAGGGGATGCAGCCAGAGGGATTTTGCAGGAGATGGGGAGTCTGGATCGAGAGAGGGGGGAGAGGAGGGCGGCGAAGGCATCTGGTGGGGCTGCACATCTTCATGCGCAGAGCAGCACCTGGGCACTTTCTCAGGGGCGCCCTAATCCTAGGTACTTCTGTGTTCCCAGTGGAAAACTGAAACAGCCGCTTCTGTAGAAAGAGTGTGAATCCCAACTCTAGAAGGCCCTAAAATTCACTTGGGTTTTTCAGTGAATTGGAAACCAAAGATAGCTTTTGTTTAGCTCTTGCTGCTTATAATCGGTTCTCAACCGTTTCTCATTCGTTCTCGCAGCCATCCTGCAGGTGTGGGGGCATTTCCGTTTCTGCAGGTGAGGAAACTGAGGCCCTGAAAGGAAGTCACTTACCCAAGACTGCATGACTGATAAAGGTCTTTTGCTTTATTAAGCAAGGGCTCCTCTCACTACATATAGGAGTTTCTTACAGATGTCATTCTAGGCTGGCACTGCTGCTTCCTGCCTGCCACACATCTCCAGCCTTTGTCCCCTTCCGCTTGTGTACCTGTATTCCCAGAGCCAAGACTCACTGGTTAAACTCAGTGAAAGTGAATTGGAAAATGGGCTGCTGGGAAGTCCCTCCAGCACCCATACTGTGCTTTCTACACCTTGTACTTTCCTTATGGGATATAGATAGGTGTGGACATTGGAAAATGATAGTGACTGCGTTACTATGTGTGTGACACGGTGTGGTGGCTTTTCTGGTATTTCTAGCTGGTTTGAGATCTGCAATTTCTAAGTGGTATAAGTAGGTAACCAGGGATACAGAGGGTGCAGAAGGCAGATGGGGGTGTTTCTGCCTCTGCGGGGTCATGGTTGTTGAGCTGGGCCTTGTCAAGGGACACATGCTAAGAAGGAGCTTATAGGAGAGAGGGTGTCTTTCTTATTTGTGACAACGAGAAACTAAAAAAGCACCTGGGAAAAAATGTGGGTGGTGCATTCCTGCGGCGAGGGGTAGGTGTAAGTGGCATCATGCCACAATGACAGCTTAGTCCTCTGTGTAGGGGAACCCCTGGTACACCCTCCCCTCGCCTGAGAGGGGCAAGAAGCCTGAGGCACCGGATCTGCCTGAGCACGCTAAGCCCCTGCTCTCTTTAGATTGAGAGAGAGATCCTGTCTGGAGAATTACCTGGCCTGCTTCTTAGAGGTACATAAACCTTCTGAGGGGTCATGGGCAGTTCTTACCTCCAGTCAGATTTTGTATATAATTTTTTTTTCTCATACTAGGGATTGAACCCAAAGCCTTTACACAGAGCTATATCCCCAGCCTTTTAAAAAGTTTTACTTTGATACAGGGTCTTGCCCAGGCTGGGTTCGAACTTACAGTCCTCCTGCCTCAGCTTCCCAGAGTGCTGGGATTACAGGCATGCAACACCACCCCCTGCTTGCATAGAATTTTGTAATGCTCTGTATCCATTTGCTTTTCTAGAACGTTTCTTTCCCAGTTACCTGCCAACTTCATAAACTAAAATCTCCATTATAACCGATACTGTATAATAAAGCTGTTTCCGTGGTTCATATACATGCTTTGTTGTTGTTTTTTTTTTTTTTTGCGGGTTTCATTATTACAAAAAAAGTGTCACCATCAACCTTACATAACTTTTCTGTAGGTTTTCTGGGCTCTGTCTTTGTAGTTCACCTCAAAAGCAGAGCAGCTGTTGCTTGCTGTGTGCGTGGCGGGCAGCAGGCCAGGAGGGAACTGTCGCTGATCAACAAGGTCTGCTTTGCTTGCTCTTCACATCTCTGGTCTCACATCTTCCTATACATAGTTCCCTGTTGTTTTTCAAACAGGACATCACACCACGGGGGTGTGTGTGTGTGTGTGTGTATACAAGTGGGTGTCAGGAGGAGTGAATGTGGGGGACTGTGAGAGCATGTGTAAGAAAAAATGCACACAAAATCTAGCAGTAAAGCAAGTGGGGCAAATGTAGGTAAAGATTGCATGGGTGTTCTGTGTGCTGTTCCTAGTCTTTTGTCTATACACTTGAGATTATTTCCAAATAATTGTTACAAATAAATATATGCCAGACTAATTTGAGTGTATCCAGAGCTCTTTAGAGTGGAAGTTTTCTTCTGTAGCCCGATAACATCTCTTACTCTTCCCCTTTAAACAGACAGAATGGCCAGCACCCAGTGAAGTTGCGTGACCCCTGTGAGCTCACACAGCACACTGGGTTGGAGGCAGAAATTGGCCCAGGTACTGAGCCGATAGCAGGCCACCGCTCAGGACACTGGAGCGTGCTCTTCCCAAGGTTTGGAGAGCTGACCGAGCCCCTGCTGCTGGGGGCACATGCCCTGGCCCTGGTCTGCGTTGTTGTGGCAGTGCTGAAACACACATGACCATGCTCAGGGCCGCAGTCCCTTCTGGGGAGGAGACCTCCCCCCCACCCCCACCAGGCTGCCTGTGGAAGCTCCTGAGCCGGGACTGTGGAGTGATACTACTTCACATTTATATAGTACGTGATGGGGAGAGGGGGCTATATTGAGTTAGGTTTGGAAAGTGATGTCAGGTTACAGGCCCAGGCACACAACTTTCCTGTGCTGGGTACCAGTTGGTGGGTGTGCCTACTGCCTCGGGAATGTCTCGGGCCTCAGGGCAGGGAGTACCGAGGCTTAGCACATCACACCAAGGGGGCCGGCGCTCCCTCTTCTTACACACAGACATGCTTCCCTCTTAGCCAGTGATCGCCTTTGCTTAGCCTCAGGGCCCGAGGAGGGCTGGATCTGGGGCTCACTGCTAGACAGTCAAGGATCAGACTCTGCCCTTGTGTCCCTGCCCCTTTCTCACACCAAACTACATGTTAGGCATTGTCTGTACCCCTCTTGAAGGCCCTTGAATCTTTCCTGGCATTTTTGCACACTGGTATTTTTTCCTCCAGCTGCCAGGGTTGGGCTAAGTGACTTAAGGTAGAAGGAAAGGTTCTCTCTGAAAAGCTCTAGTGTGTGTGTCCTTTATCTGAACTGCTTACCTGCCGCTGCCCTAGACTTGATGACTCTGGCTGTGGTTAAGTTCTCTGAGGATTTTTTCCATGGCCCCAGCCAATTATATGAAATAGATTCATGAGCAGTCACTATACTATCTTGTTGGCTTATTCGCTTAAGGTTATTTGTCCTTGGGCGGTTATCAAATTATATAGACTGTCCCCAGGATGCTCTGATTCTCTCTCCATCCTCTGCTATTCTGGCTGTGTCCTATCTCAAACTAAGTGCCCTGTGGATGACAACTAGGCCAGCTGGGGGAGAGTAAGAAACGCTGCCCCCAGTTTCTATAGGGTTGTCGGAAGTTTAGATGCCTGTGCTGAGCTGCTGTGTGAGGGGCGCTGCTGTCTGCCTAGAGAGGCCTGTGACAGCTGAGCATTTACATTCGAGTTCTTAGGGGCTTGGATGGCACATAATTTGGTTTGTTTTTTGGCAGTGCTGAGGATTGAACCCAGGGCCTTGCTCACTCATCTTAGGCACGTGTTCTAACCACTGAGTTACATGTACATGTACAACCCAGTCTCTTAATTTTTTTTTTTTTTTTTTTTTGGTGCTGGGGATCGAACTCAGGGCCTTGTGCTTGCAAGGGAAGCACTCTAACCGCTGAGCTAAATCCCCAGCCCCATACGACCCAGACATCTTAATGTCCTGCACTGTGTCCCTGGATTCTCCTTTTGCTTCAGGAGATTAAGCCTTTTCCTTTCCTGACTTGTGAGAGGTGACATAACCATGAAGCAACTCCCAATTTCAAACCTGATGCAAAGCTACAGTATACGGGATAAGGGTGTCGCCGTCCAGTGACGAGTGTGTTGCCATGCCCTGCTCTGTCTCCGGAAGCTCATGTGGAGCAGTGACATGGCCCACAGCCTTGTCCCAAAGCCATCAGAGCTGTCTAGCATCTGTAGCAGGCAGGAAAATCTTCCCAATGTGACTCCTTCTAGACTCTTTCTTGCTTTTCAGACTGGCTTACTCTGCAGGCACTGCACAGCCTTTGTGCCTCTCTTAGGAAATGTGAATACTTGGCAAAGCCAGGGTTTCAGCAGGGTCTACCCTGGAGTGTCACCCCGGCACACATGGGAATTTGCCACTGATTTGAGATCAGGGCCCAGGTGGGGACTCAGTGGGTGGGATGCAGTGCTTTTTTTTTTTTTTTTTTTCCTTTTGGTTTTCTGAGAAAGGGTATCTCTAATGTAGTCCAGCCTGGCCTTGAACTCACTATCTACCCCAGGCTGGCCTTGAACTTGCAGACATCCTCCTGCCTCAGCCTCTCGAGTGCTGGGATTACAGGTGTGGCTGCAGTTTTCTCTCAAGTATCTCCCCTTTGAAGTTGGAGACCCAGAATAGAGCTCAAGGAGATGATGACGATCAGAGAACTCTTCCTGCAAGTGGGAACAAGGTGGTTCACAGGTCTTCAAGGACATGAGGGTTGAGAGAAGTGGCCCTAATAGGATCTGTAACTATGATCTTTCCAGCCGCCAGGAGCCCAATTGAGCAGCTGTTCGCTGTCCCTGCCCCTCCCTCATCCCAGAGCAGAACAAATCAAAATCAAGGTTAAGAGTGGAGGATCCCTGACAAAAGTCCAACCTAGTGAGCTGGAGCAAGCCACAGCTCCAGGTGCTGCTTGGGCTCTGCCCAGCCTGCCCGGTCATGTGACCTCCTGCCCTGGCTGGCCACAGGTAAAGGGAGCAGTATTTGTATGCTGCTTGGGGGAGGAGGTGGGAGCGTCCTCGGAGCACAGCGCTGAGCAGCATAGGGAAGACAGATTGCCTTTTGACTTTGTGCCTTTTTCTTTTTCACCTTAACTTGCCCTAGATAATAGCATGGGCTCTGGGATTTCCATTTAGCTGCATTGGTCAGTAGCCATCTCTCATTTACCCTTTCATAGTTGGGGAATTCTGTACCCAGCAGAGGCACAGACTCATTTGGTGTGACCTCCTGCCTGCACGGGGTGAGTGGACAGCAGGGGACAGGCCATTCTCTCTTCCTGGTGCTCTTCAGGGGCACACTCTGCAGTCTCCTCATTCATTTCTGATTAGCAGTTTCTTCCTTTGTCTGGCTAGACTGTCTCCCATTCCAGTGAAAGCCTTTTAACTCTCCTTCATTTTTAAGCCACGCAGAAGACTACTGATAAATTCATTTTTCTTGCCTCTTGGTCCTAGCGACCACACCTCCAGCCATGTTTACCCCTCTCCCCAGGGACTTTGCTCAGTCTCACTCATTTCCTTTCGAAGAACAAGGACAAGTGGATACCCAGGGTTACTTGGCTGGGTCTATCTCAGGTCGCATCACTGAGATACATGTTTGTGGACCTCCAGTATCCCCTTCGTTCTGCCTACAATCTCAATCTTGACAGAACACCTGTTAATGTCTTCCTTCCTATTTTTATTCTGCCTTGTATTAAATTTTTTTTTTTTTTTTGAGACAAAGTCTCGCTCTGTAGTCCAGACTGACCTTGTATTCACTGTGTAGCCCAGGCTGGCCTCGAATTTGCAGT
Organism: Hystrix cristata; assembly: GCA_004026905.1. NCBI lineage: Eukaryota > Metazoa > Chordata > Mammalia > Rodentia > Hystricidae > Hystrix > Hystrix cristata. The sequence continues at coordinate 26,591 of PVJO010017341.1, read as the reverse complement.
GATCCTCCTGCCTCAGCCTGCCAAGTGCTGGGATTGCACTTGTAATTCACATTCTGTGAATTACATCTTCTTGCAAGTTTCCATTCCTTGCGTCAGATGAAGTCCCATTCATGATTTCATTTCTTCTTGCCCACCTCTTTTTCCCCTAATTAGCAGTCAAGAGCAGGGACCCAATTGAGTTCTGCTGTTACCAGCCCTAAAGGGGTTAGGTCTTATTGCACAGTGTATTGAATTTCTATCTTCTCAGATTAAGGCAGCATTTTTTTTTTCTTTTTTTTCCCACAACTTTATTTAGGAAAATTTTTATACCTACAGAAAAGTTGTGAGCACTAAACACACCCATTTATCCTTCTCCTAGACTCATTGATAATTTTTTGCCACGATTGTGTTGTTTGCCTTCTCTCCTGTGCTTGTGTGTTTGTGGCTAGATGTGCTCGCATTTGTGTATCCTTGTGCACTCTTTCAGGTGAACTGTTCAAAAGTAAGTTGCAAATATCATGATACTTTGCCCTTTACTCCAGTGGAACCTCCAAACATACAGACAGTCTTCTACATAACCATAATATGCCTGAGGAAATTAGCTACGATTCCTTATTCAGTAGTTCATTTTTCACATTTCCTCTTTGGTGGCTTTATTTTTGATCCAGCAGCCAGACAAGGACGACATTTGGTTATGTCTTTTTAAAAGAGATTTATTAATAGTCTCTCGATTTAGAGCTACCTTAACAAAACACCCTTTTGTTTTGTTTAAGACATTTTTTGTTTGTTTATGCCATTTTGAAAAGTAGTCTTCTAACTGTTCCACACTCTGGAGTTTCCTATTTCCTCAGGGTAATATCTAACTGTTCCTCTATCCCTGTATTTCCTATAAATGAGAACTTAGATCTTGGGCCTGGTTAAATATTCTCGACAGGAGCATTTCACAGGTAAAATTGTGTATTTCAGAATATATCAGTTTAGGAGGTACCTGATGGCAGAAAGTCCATAGTTATTCATGCTGTTTTGTTCTGTTCTGTTCTGTTTTTCCTTTCATTGATGCTGGAATTTGAACCCAGGCCCTTGTACATGCTAAGCACACACTCTGCCACTGAGCCACACCCCTAGCCTGGTCATGCTCAGTTTGACCACGCGAAGGAACCACCAGATTTCTCTGTAAAAGTACGTTACACTCCCAGTAAGTGATTCATGGGGTGATACTTTGGCGTTCTGTAAATACTCTGTTCCCCACAACCTTTGGCCTAGGAGTTTTGACATCTATTGATTCGTCCTGATTGAGCTATTACTTTGGGAGTAGAGCCAGTTATGAATTAACACTAACAGACCATGACTATTGATGTGAACAATTCAGAAAAGATAGAAAAAAATTTTCATCCAGGCTTTGAAGTCATTAGGAGGAATGGGGCCATCAAATTCTTCCAGTGTGGTTGTCATTTTGTATGACTTGTACGTGTTACTAAATTGAGCAGTAGAAGCTCATATATTGCTATCTGGAAGCTTGCTCGATGTTGGGAAGAAGGCTAGATGGAGCTAAAAATAAGTCGTGGTTTGTTCCCAAAGCAGAGATTATTTTGATTATTTGAAAGTTATCTGTATTATTATTTCTTTTTCTTTCTTTTACTTTCTGTCTTCCTCGCTTCACACACATATACACCCATGCACGTGTGCGCACACACACACACACACACACACACACACAGACTCACAGACTTCCTGTGTAGGGCCTTACACCTCAGTGCTCTGTCACTGAGCTATCCCCCTGGTGCTTTTGGTTTTATTTTATTTTCTCTAAGTTGCCCAGGCTGGCCTTGAACTTCTTAAAGCTTCTTGAGTAACTGGGATTACAGGGATGTGCCTCCAATCCTAGAACCAGGAATCCTTCATTCTTAACTTTTTTTTTTTTTTTTGGTGCTGGGGATCAAACTCAGGGCCTTGTGCTTGCAAGGCAGGCACTCTAACCACTGAGCTAAGTCCCCAGGCCTGGAATCCTTCATTATTTAACTGTCGTCTTCCTTCCCTTGACCAACCCAGCATGCCCAGTCAATAAAACGGTTCCTGAGACTCAGGGAGGATCATCCTTCTTGCCAGCAAAGGAGAGAGTAGAACCCACAGAGTAGTTCCTGAACTGAGGCAACTAAGGTCCTGAGAGAATCGAGTCTAACAGTGAAATACAAGAGTGGCACATGAGGCTGGAGATTTAGCTCAGTGGTTAGAGTGCTTGGCTCATGCACACAAGGCCCTGAGTTCGATCCCCAGTAGACCAAAAAAAAAAAAAAAAAAAAAATGGGAC
>PVJO010017341.1:0-24204 GCA_004026905.1 Hystrix cristata | reverse complement strand
CATGAGAAATTAGGGTGCACTTTGGATCAAGTTGTCTTCCAGCAAGATTCATCATAGATGAACCTCCCCATTCTCTGGTTCTCCCTTCACCTCCTTTACCCTAAAAGATGAGTGCTGACCCCTAGGAACCAGACAGCTGGGAGAGGTGAGGCTTTGAAGGCCGCTGCCTGTCCTTGGAGTTTACAGTCCACCCAGTCCACCCATCACGCCCAACTAGCCAGCGTGTGGCGTGAGGGTTTTCTTAGGGGGAGGGGCTGCCTACGTGCCATGCAGGCTGTTCTTGCAAAGGCCCCATAGATCCCAAAGAAAAGCCTGCTCCAATCAGTAAGTGCTGATTTGTCTTGAGAATGTTGAGATCCTACAGAATTCTTCAGAGAATTCAGATAAAAGGTGAAAAGTTCACACCATTTCCTTTTCTTCTGACTGCTGTTTCTTGAGAATGGAACAAATGTCAGGATGGCCGCTGGCCCCACTTGCTGCACACGCAAGCACACTCTCTGGCCTTCCCTGTGGCTGCCTAGCTGGATAGTTAGCATGTCCCTTATTTTTTCCCACAGTGACAGCTCCAGAAGGGTTTCTCTCGGCCCATCTCTCCAGCTGCCTCCAGATGTGGTCTGCATCTTGGGAAGTCAGACACACAGCCAGAAATGGCTTCCACTGACTTTGCTTGAGCTGTACACTTAAATATGGACTCGGTGCTTGATGGAGGGCCTGGCTGGGAAGTCTTCCTGTGTACGCGAATACCACTGCCCTTTTTTCTGGACAGTAAGCTTTCTTGGTAGAGCATGTGATGTTGCTCCTTTTTCTCCTTTATTTTGAATCCAGTTTCCTGAGTTTCTTTTCCCCGTTGAGGTTGAAGTTAGCGAGGGCCTGGCGTTGTAGAGTGTCCAAAGCGCCAGGTTCAGTCTGCCCGGCTGAGATGGGTGGGGTCTCTGTGGGCTTTCTGTGGAGGGCTTCTCACTCTTGTACACTCATACTGGTGATTTCATTTTCACCAGAACTTCCCTCTAGGACCCACATGTCCTTGAGTAAAGCAGTTAAAGTGGCACTAGACCACAGGACGTGAGGAGACAGCCTGCCCTGCTAATCCCAGCACAAGTACCGAAATGGAAAAATAATCTCGATGAGGCTGCTTGGAGGAACTTCCCCCACTTACTGCAAATCTGCGCTTGGGGAAATGTTTAGAAACTCTGACTCCCTGGTTTACTTTGTTCTTTCCCAGGTTAACATTTCTGTCCTCCGGCAAAAGGGCTGCATCACAGGGTCAGGACAGGGCAGGACCTCTCCTGCTGAGTCCAGCCCTCCTGCCTCATTGACAAATAAAAACAAACAGCAGAACAGGTTGTGGAAACCATGTACAGCCCAGCCTCATCTTATTAGAAATGTGTGTGCATACACGTGCATGGAGGAAGACGGGGATGGATGTTCACCGTTCTGGTCTCTGGGTGGGGTGCACATCGTTTGTACTTTTTAGTTTTTGCTCATCTGCATTTTCTTATTTCCTGTAACACATGCAGAGCTTCTGTTGTAAGAAGCATCATTTTCTCTTTAAGAGGGGAAGTGAGGGCCGGCTGTGTGGCTCAGTGGTAGAGCGCTTTCCTGGTGTGCACGAAGCCCTGGGTTTGATCCCCAGCCTCCTCCCCTGCACCAAGAAGGGGAGAGGTGAGAAGACTACTGCTAATAATACTTCAAAGCCTGACAGCATGAGAAAATGACTCATACTTGTTTGTTGAACAGCTAGTCGATGAGTTTCTGCCATGTGTAAGCTCTCATTGGCTGCCTCTCTCTTCCCTCTGGAGTCCTCCCTCTGTGTTGGGGACTGACTAGGCCTCGTGCTGATGGAGGGGTGGAGAGTAGTCTTGTCTCCCTGTCTCAGGCTTCTCTTTGCTACCTCAGCTTAAAGACAATGAGATGGTAGAACAGCCCCCTCCATGCCCAGCTGGAACCTGCTGTTCAGAAGCTGTTTTCTTTGGGTAAATGACTGCGCCCACCCTGTGGGCTTTCTTCGGCCACACTGAGTGATGCAGCCAGAGGCGCCTCATTTCCCATAGCATCTGCTGCCTTCCTCCTTCCCTGATGCCATTCCCAGGCTTCGAAGAGTTGTCACCTTCTCCTTCCTGGGGTGGGGGCACCGGTGTGGTCAGGCCTGAGCTGACTTCCAGCAAGGGGTCTTGGGAGCAACAAAGACAAATTGGTGTCCTAAAGGAGCATCCGTTAGGGGCACCCCTCAGGGCTTATACCTGGCATTGGCTGGCACTTGGGGAGCAGTTGCCTCAGCCCTGCCAGCAGCTTCCTGTATCAACAGTGTTTACTGCCGGCAAGCACAGAGTGGGCACCCAGGTCTGCTCACTGTGCTGTGCCGGGCCCTCCTCCCGCTCATCGGCTGTGCGAGCTCTCTGCCCTGGCAGCTGCGCCCCGACAGGCAGGTGCCTGACCTCTGCCGCTCCACTCACAGCCCCTCTCCCCCAAGCAATGCAAGCACAGCAGTTGGGACACGGGGTGAGTGGCTCTGGAAGATAGCACCTACATTGTCTTATCACCAGCATGTGCAGTTTTGTTTTGTTTTTCCCATTTGCCATTGCCCAAGACCCAAAGCATCCGGCACGACTCAGCTGTGTGGTGACACGGGCTGGCCTGGTGCCAGGTGCCTCGCCAGGTGGTTGGGCTGAGGAGGTGCAGCATGCGATGGGCTGATAATACTCACCATGCTGTAAACAGGACACTCCGCCCTCCTGCAGCCACCAGCCAGCCCTGAGCCTGCTGCTTGGTCAGCTCTGATACGGAAGCTGATTGCATGCTTTTCCTCCCTCTTCCCTAAATCTGAGAGGGGTGCTTTCCAGAAATGAAACCAGTTCATCTTTCAACCACGAGCAACCGTTGTGACTTCTCAACGCTTTCCATCCTTTAGCCGTAATCACTTGAGTGCAGGGCAGGACCACTACCCAGATCTTTTCCGGTACACCCTTGAGGGGTAAACCCAGGGCCCTTATCTCAGCTACTCTCACTGTGAGATTTCTGCAGGCAGGTTCCCAACCAAGGCCTGGGTGGCAGAACTTGTGTGCTCATCTGCAGCTGCTGATGCCCAAGTCCCCAAGCAGCTTTGTGTCCTGCTGCTTATCGCAGGTGGCATCCATGATCAGTGAGACTGTCACTGGTAAAGGAGAAGGCATTGACATGGAAGGCATGCACCTTTCCGGGGGGCTGGGAGGGCACAGGCCTAGGGATCCGGTGTCGGGTAACACCTTTCCCCACTGCCTTGCCCCCACCTTCGGGCGGAGAGCACCAAAGTCTAATCACATCTCTTTTCTTTCCAGCATTGCTAAGCGGTCACAGAGGTCAGATTGTGCCATTTGCAGAGGGAGTGTGGGCCGGGGAGGTTGGTGGTGGAGGCAGAGCTGTGATCAGACCAGAGCCGTGCTGCTCACATTTTAGGCCCCACTAGGTATGAGGAGCCACACTGTGCCAGTCTGCAGCCCCTTGAAGAATGGCAGGGAAACACATCGGCGTCTGGTTTTGGCTTTGGTTTGTATTTGATTTGGAGGGAAAGTGACCCCTTGGTTTAACCTTTTTACTGTTTTGGTGCCCAAATTAGCAGGTGCTTCCCAAACCATTTGGGGGAGGTTCATGAGATAAGCAATAGATTTTTTTTTTATTCCTATCAAAATCTAATCTCTTTTTTTAAGTGCCCACTCCCTTCCTAGATTTGAAAGAAACATGGCATTTTAGTTTCCTCAAAGGGGCCAGGCAAGCCAGGTGTGGTGGGACACACCTGTGATCCCAGCACTCAGGAGGCTGAGGCAGGAGGATCACCATGAGTTCTAGGCCAGTCTGAGCTACATAGTGAGCTCAAGGCCAGCCTGAGCTACATAGTGGGACCCTGTCTCAAAAAGGTGGGAGGAGGGATTGGGACATGCCGAGGATTTGGGGGCTTGGGAGGACACTGGAGCCTTGCTGAGGGCTCTGAGGCAGAAGAACATTCTGTCCTGGGCTAGCTAGGAGCTGAGCCAGCTCTGACTAGGATGAGTCCACTGTGGTAATAAGGCTGAGATCTAGCATGCGCCTCACAGAAGGAAAAGAAACTGAGGAGGTCCTTCCGCTGGGCTTAAATGCAGTGATATTCTTGCAGGTCTGAAGGTTGAAATGCTAGCGTGGAAGAGTTGAGGCTGAACTATGGAGTCTGTTGCAGAAGACTGGGTGACAAGAGAAGGTCGTCAAGGTTGCAGGGAAGGTTAAAAAAAAGAGACTGGGCCTTCCAGAGCCTCGGGGAGAAAAAAGCCAAGCAGCATCAGGGTCTTTGCTCAAGGCGAATGGCCGGGATGGATACATCTGGCAGACTTAGGCTCTGTGGTAGGATTAGAGCTGGGTTCCCCTTCTAGAAATGATTTTTCAATTTTATTCACGTTGTTGGGTGCCTACCAAGTGCCAGCCCGATGCTGTAGGCACTGCGGGAGATACAAAGATAGTTCTGAGCCAGGCCTCGGGTTGTTTATTATCTAGGAGTCACCCCCCCCACCTCTACCCCATGGTTAATTACTAGAAGAGGACAAAGTATACTGAGGAAGGGGAAGGATACCTAGGGCAAGCCTCCTGGGGGTTCCCGGGATCCTGCAGCGGGTAGAGGGAGCCCTGAGACCAAGGGGAGATGGCGGATACTGTGGTGCGCCTTGCCTGCGATCTGCGGGGAGGGCGTTAAGGAGACGAAAGACTAGAATGCCAGCCCTCTGACTCCCAGCTTCGGAAGAGCTGTGGAAGAGTGTAAACACAGAAATGTTAAGATCATCGAAAGTAATCTGTTACAGGCCAATGTGTGTTGATTTGGAAAGATGTTGGTGATCTAAGGAGAAAATACATAGCAAAATAATACCCATATGATCCCATTTTTTATTTTAAAGCATATTTATATACTCAAGGACTACAAGAATTTATATCCCATAGTATGTGATCTCTGGATGTTGAAATTCCTTGAGTTTTTTCATTCATATGAAATGTGTATGTAGATAAAATATATCTCCTAACTTCTACAGTTCACACTATGTTTGTAATTATGCCTTCTTTGTAGGTTTTTGTGTTTGTTTCGGGGATTAGACCTAGGGCCTTTGCCCTGAGCTACATCCCCAGCTCTTTTTAAAATCTTTTTGAGACAGCCTCACTGAGTCACTGTGTTGCACAGGCTGGTAGTCCTCTTGCCTCAGCCTCCCAGAGTCCTGGGATTACAGGTGTGCACCACACCTGGTTTATAAGTCATTGTTAAATTCTTTTACGTGAGCATATATTATATGATGACTGAGGGTAATGATTAGAAATATGCCAGGAGTTTGATAAAACCCGAAAGTAAAAAGCTGGCTATTCAAAGCTGGGCGTGGTGGCACACATCTGTAACCCCAGCACTTGGGAGGCTGAGGCAGGAGGATCACAAATTTGAGGCCACCCTGGGCCACATAGTGAGTTCAAGGCCAGCCTGAACTACATGGCAAGAACCTGTCTCCAAAAAGAAAAAAAAAAACTGGCAACTCAGTAACATTGATGTTGTCCACTTTGGAGGGTCAGAGGGGACCTCTCAATGTCCAGTACTATGGGAATGACCAAGCAATTACTGAAGAGTGTCATATAGTCTTTAAAACGGTAACTATGTAGGTTATTGATACTTGGAAATGTGTTATAACATAGGTAGAAAAAGGCAGAAGATGATGTAATACATTTCATATTGGTCAAAAATATATCAAGTGTATGTAAACATGTACTCAATGAATTTGGAGAATATGCTTAGGGTCTTATTGTGGTTACATATAAATAACATAAAATTTACCATGTAAACATTTTAAATTTGCAGTTCAGTGGTATTAAGTACATTCACAATGTTGTGTAGCCATTACCATTATGCATTTCCAGAACTGTGTGGGTTTTTGTTTTAGTTGAGACGAGGTCTTTCTATATTGCCCAGGTTGCCTCAGACTTGGCAACCTTCTTTCCTCAGTGTCCCACAGGCTGGGTTTAAGGGCATGTACCACCGTGCCCAGCCAGAATTTATTTTGTCTTTTTTTACTACTGGAGATAGAACCCAGTTTCTTCACAATGAGCTACATCCCCAACACCACCCCCCCACACCACTTTTATTTTTTATTTTGAGACATGGTCTTGCTAAGTCGCTAAATTGCTGAGGCTGAGTTCAAACTTTTGTTCCTCCTGCCTCAGTCTCCCAAGAGTGTTGGAATTACAATGTGTATCACGATGCCTGGCTTCTTTTTTATTTTTTTTAAGGTTTTTTTGAGGCAGAGTCTCCCTATGTAGTTGAGGCTGGCCTTGAACTCACTGCGTAGCCCAGCCCAGCCTCAAATTTACTGTGATCTTCCTACGTCTGCCTCCCAAGTGCTGGGATTACAGGTGTGCCCCGAACTTTTGGTCCTCTGCCTCAGCCTCCTAAATGCTGGGATTGCAGATGCGTACCACCATATCTGGCTTATTTGTTGAGATGGTCTCACTAAATTGCCTGACTGGTCTCGAACTTGCAGTCCTCCTGCCTCAGTCTCCCGTGTGGCTGGAATTACAGGCTTGTGCCACAGTGCTGGGCTACAATCATCTCCAACAAAAACTCTACGTCTACTAAAGGAGAACTCCTAGTCCCTCTCCTCCTAAGTTCCTGGTAACCTCTATTCTACTTCCTGTCCCCAGAATGAATCTACCTATTCTAGGTGCCTCCTATAAGGCAACTGTACAATATCCGTCCTTCACGTCTGTCTTATTTCACTTGGCGTATGTGTCATACGTAGCACGAGCTGCTTGCACTTTTTGGCCATTGTAATTGAAGCTGATATCCTGGGTGTACAGGCATCTTTTCAAATCCTCGCTTTCAGCTTTTTGGAGGTTAGAGATCTACTGGATCATAAGGAAATTGCTGGAATCACAGGGAAATTCTACATTTAAATTTTTGAGAAACTGCCAACATTTTGGTACCTTTTTAATATAAAGCTCTTTCAGTCTATTTATACCTTCAGGCCCTGGTTCTTTTTGCTGTGCTTAATATATCCATAAATTTTCAAGGAATTATTTCAGGCGTGAGCGCATTTTCTTCTGTTTAAGGAACGAGCCTTTATAGAACTAAGATAGTGAAGGATTTTGAACATGACGGTGGAAAACAGGGTCCACCCTGACCATTGACACTTCCAGGTAGTCCCAGAGCCCATACATTGAATCAGCAGTTTCGACTTTTGCTTTCTCCTAGAAATCTTTAACCAAAGTTGGGTAAAATGAATGGATTTCTGATTGCAGTATTTTTGTCCTATTTTGACAAAAGTCAGAGACAAAGGAGAGAACTGAAAGACTTGGCTATCTCCCTAGCTGGGCTTCTTGCTCCTGGAGTGGAAAGCTGAAAGTAGTTACCTGAGCTCTTTGTCTCAGTCATCTGGATTCTAACTAGTCCTGAAGGAAGCTAGAAGACTCCTTTAGTTCCCTGAGTTGAATTTGTTTAGTCCGTAGGAGCCCTGCCCTGGATGGGGAGGGAGCAAGGGAGGAGATAGAAGATAGAAGACCCTTGGTTTTTGTCCATTTAGAGTCCCCACCCCACACCTCTTTTTTTGGGTTTTGTTTTTGTTTTCGTTTTTTTGAGACAGGGGACAAGGTCTCACTATGTAGCTCAGGCTGGCACCTTAATCTTACTATGTAGCCCAGGCTGGCCTCAAACTTGCAGACATCTTCCTGCCTCAGCCTGCCGAGTGCTGAGATTACAGGCATGAGCCACCATGCCTGGCAAGAATTCTCTCTTTAATGATGAGAAACTGCCACTTTCAGGAAACTCAGTGTGGAGACCTAGGAATTCATGGTACATTAGGAACGGGAAAAAGATAGGGCACATAGAAGGTAAACTCTAAATCCACACTAAAATGGTACAAATTGCCTGCAGTGCTGACGGCTCCGGTAAGTCAGGGACGCTCTTGGCAGCCTGTACACACTTCTGTAGGGTCCTTCAACCCTTAGGGGGCGGCGAGACGTGGCGGTCGGGCAGGGCTTGGAGGAGAGAAGGCTGGTCGCCACGTCTCCGGCCTCCGTGCTGATGTCCAGGTGGGCGGGCTGTGCTCTCTTCCAGCCAGCGTCCCTTGTTCGGTGGCCCCAGAAAAGTCAGTGTGTAGGCCTCAGCCGCCCCAGGTCCGGCGTACATTCTCCCTGGACACCATCCTGAGCTCCTACCTTCTGGGCCAGTGGCCACGGGATGCCGACGGGGCCTTCACCTGCTCTACCAATGACAAGGCCACCCAGGTAACGCAGCGCTCTGCCAGCGGGTCAGGACGGGGGAGGGCAGGCTGCGGCGGCCTCGCGCCGCCTACCGAAGCTGCGGTCCTGGCTCGGGTTGTGCGCGTTGGCTTCTCATCTCCTCTTCCCAGCTCGTTTCTTACGCGAACCTGAACTTGATCTCCTCCGGCCCGGCGGAAGAGCGGGGTCAGGCTGGGTTTTCAGGGGGCTCTTAGTGTTATTAATGAATGTGTGAATACCCAGGCCTGTCCTCGGCATGTTGGAACGAAGAGTAAGGAAACGAGAACAAAGTTTGGCCTCGCTGAGCCTGGATTCCAGTTCCATAAAGGCCAGCGAACAGACGGCCAAGGGAGGAGATGGGGCCAGATGTCTGGCAAGGTTTGCAGGAAGAGAACTCTCCTGGGAATACTCCACCTTGAACCAAGACAATTTTAAAGCCAGTTTAAATAACAAGTTAAAATCAGTAGCTTTCTGCCAGGTGTGGTGCCGCACGCATGTGACTCTAGCTCTTGGGAAGCTGAGGCAGGAGGATCACCATGAGTTTGAGGCCAGCCTGGGCTACATAGTGAATTCAAGGTCAGCCTGAACTATGTAGTGAAACCCTGTCTCAAATCAAACAGAAGTATCAGTGGCCTTCTTTAGAGATCTATGAATAAAAAAGAGAAGGGAGAACATACTCCAGGTAGCAGATGGAGTAGGCCTACTTCCTGGGAGCCCTGGGACTTACCCTTTGTCCGTTGTCAAGGGCAGGTAAAGTAGGCTATACTTCTCCCTCCCAGGCCGGGAGCACAGGCCTGGCTGTCTCTGAAGGGAGTGCTCCGGCCAAAAGACATCCAGTCAAAGCGGGCTTCCTGGAGGAGCAGGCTGGAGGTTCCTTTGAGCATATAAGCTCCTGCCTGCATCCCCCTTCGTGAGACAGCGGGCTCCCGTGGAGCCCACTGTCTCCGCCACTGTTGTCTCCTCAGGCCAGCCCTCTAGGAAGTCGCTGTCCCAAGTCCATGTTGGCCTCCAGTGGTCCCTAGCTGGGCGAGAACCCGGGCACGGGGCTGTGTGTTTCTGCTCAGGCTCCAGCTGCAGGCCAGATCTGTTATGTAACAAGTCTGGGCGTCTCGCCACGGCAAGACAGAGGTCAGCGATGCGCCTCCATGGGTCTGGCAGGGCCCCGCCACACAGCTTTCCTCTTGCCCCGGGATGGGCTCCAGCCCTCGAGGAACTCTTAGCAACCTGTCAATATTGTGGCTGCAGCAGGAGGTGGGAGCGTTCTCATCCGCGTAGGCATCCAAACCAAAATATGTGCTCTGCCCATCTTTCATTCCTGGTCTTCTGGGAATTTTCTGCTTCGAGGTTTGGGTTCCATTCAGCTTCCAGCTTGAGGTCCCTGGCGTGGCACAGGCTACCTCCTTCCACACTGGCATTACACTGGGAGGGCCCGGGGCACTCAGGACGTCTCTGCCTCCCCCAGAGAGATGGAGATGGAGCGATTTTACGGGGTGGGGGAGCGCATGGAGTGTGGACACAGACAGAGGGAAGGGAGGAGGCAGGATCCACCCAGTCTTTGGAAGGTGATTGTTTCGGGGGTGCTGGGGATGGCACCCAGGGCTTTGCACGTGCTAGGCAAATGGTCTGCTGCCAAGCTACACCCCAGACAACTGAAAGCTTTCAAGCTGCTAAAAATGGACGGCTGCCAGATCTTTCCCCAACTGCTTTGAGCTATGGAGGGCTAGTCCTCCCCCATCCCACCTTCTGCCCTTTCTCTTCCAGCCATGCCAGTGCCGCGGTTTATCGCCTGCGTCCTCCTTGTAATGGCAGGCAGTTGCCGCCGCTCTCTGACTTGCGTGAGCTCCCATCCCTCGACTGGAGCCAGCGGGCAGCGGTGTGCTCGGAGACCGCCTCGGCCTGGCCTTCCTGGGCGGCGGGCCCGTGGCCATGTTTCTGCAGAACAGCCCTTCCCTCTGAACCGCTTACCCTGAGCAGGGGCGCTGCCCGCTCTGAGCCAGTTTCAGACCCAGGCAGCAAGCACAGAACACCTGCCAGCAGGTAGTCAGGCAGGAGACAGAGTTCAGAGTTCTCAGTTCGTGAGTTTGTGTCTATCCCAGCAGTGCCAACAATCCCAGGATTCGCTGGCTCTTTTTTTTGTTTTTTTTCCTGAGACAGGGTCTCACTATGTAGTTCAGGCTAGCCTTGAAATCACTGTGTAGCCCAGGCTGACCTCAAATTCACAGTAACCCTCCTGCCTCAGCCTCCCAAGTGATGGTGTTACAGGGGTGCATCAACACACCAGGCTCTCTGGCTGTGTTTTAAACTCTTAGGCACGCACAGAGGATCCTCAGGTAATTCACACTGTGAAGTGGAGAGCGAAGTTACCCACATGTCTGGGGCAAGGGAGGCAGGAAGGGTCTGCATGGATCTTTGGGAAGTTGGTAGTTCTGGGAAGGAGGAGGAGGTGGGAGTGTGATGAGTGGGGAAAAAGTGCTTTGGGAAGACTGTATGTGTGCTGAGCTCAGAAGAGCACTGAGAGAGAAGACGGGTTCCCTGAGATCAGCCTCGTGAGCGCAGGCAAGGCTTGGGCCCAGCAGGAACTGGATGCGGAGCAGCAGGCCGGAGAGACTAGGAAGTCTCCATTCGCAGCCTGAGTATCGGTGCGACCTGCGGGAGGCTCCTTTACGTCTGGGGGCCTTTTCAGGACTCCCTGGAGTTATCGGCCCGCGTTCCCCTCTCTGGCCCACCCGTCCCCAGGTCAGAGCCGCCCACCGAGTGCGTTGGCCTGGCTCTTCCTGGTGGCTGAGCTCCGGCCAGGCCAGGATGGCAGCACATGCCGGTGGCTGTGGTCGCCACTCCCTTCTTGCTCTGCAAAGCATTTGCGTCTTCTTGCACTTTGCTGGAGGAAGTGGTCTCGCCACAGCTGGGGTGACTGTTTGAGCTAAGTTCCCTTCTGCTGTCGTCCTGCCTGGGTGCCTGCCCTCCCACTCCACGGTCTCCAGGTGTGCGAATGTGTGTCCCTTTGGGATGAAGTAGCCTAAGTTCTTGACAGACCTCAGGCTCTGGACTCTGAAGGCCCGCGGCACAGGTGGGCATGCTGGTTTGGCGGGCGTCACCTACCCACAGGTCATCTTCTCTCCCCTTTCCCAAGCTAGTGCCTCAGCATTCAGCAGTGACACATAATTCAGGATGACCATCAGAGGCCCTTAAAAAATGTTTGTCTTTGTGGGTGTGGGGGCCTGGGCACAGCACCTGTTTTCCAAACTGGTGACCAGGACCAGTTGTTTAGTCTATGGTTTGACAACAGCAGCAAATATTTGAAACTGGGGCCATGATGGAAAATGTGAGGTTTCCTAGTCACTGTAGGGCCACAGATGGTGGCCTTAGCCACCTGCAGCCAGAGATCTCAGTGCTGGCCAACGGACCACCCTCAGAGCCTTTCCCTGCCTTTTGTTTGGCTGGAGTCCTAGGGGCTGAGTCCATGTGAATTGGAGCACATCATGTAGTTCCAGGCTGGGTGCCATGCTGCGCTTGGCCTCCACACAGGTGTGGTGGGTTACGTCCCCGGCCAGCCCTGTCTGCGTATGGAGCATCCTCAGGTGCCAGGGTCACCGGAGATAGCATGGGCCAAGGCTCTTAGAGCCTCTGGTCATGGAGTCTAGGTAGAAACTCAGCTGGCTTGGTGGCTGAGGAACATGTTCTGCTTTTTTCAGCTCCATCCTGCAGCTTTCCCTCGCTATAACAGGCGGCTTTTTGGGACGCCGTCCTTCACCTCGTGCCCAGTTACCCTTCCACATGTTGCTCTGGGACCTCAGACTCCCAGGCCTGCTCGGTGTAACCATGTGCAGTGTTACGAAATCCAAGTATCAGTAGCACAGCTGGCTGCTGCCACTCCAGGGTAGGAAGCAGCCCGCTTTCTCCCTCGACTGCTGCCCCCGGGCCAGCGTACGACACAAGTCTGTGCCAGTGCTTGAGTCCTCGACAAACACGACTCTTGGGTCTTCTTGCTCAAGCTCTGCTCTGTCTCCTGGAGCTCCTCTCGAATGACTACTCCAGGGCCGCCCTGCAGCCCGGCCTGACTCTGCTGGGGCCACCTCTACAAGGGGCGGCCTTCCTTTGCTGTGACTCCGTGCCCCAAGGAGCTCTTGATCTCAGCCTCTGTGGTGAGGAAGGTCCTGTCCTACCCGGGGCATTGGAAGCAAGAGAGCATGCTGCCCACTTTTGGCATGCCTGGTCCAGTGGACACACCTGCCTTCGTGACGCTCAAACACAGGGCGTCCCGCCGGGTCAGGATTTGGGGTTGCCCTAACAAATCACCTCAGACTTAGTGGCTCAAGCAGTGGTTTATTCCCTCGCAGTTCAGGAGACCAGAAGGCTGAGTTCAGTCTCAGCAGGCTGGGAGGTCAAGATGGCAGCCGGGTCACGTGTTCCCGCACGCTCTTGGGAGAGTCTGTTCCTCGCCTCTTCCAGCTTCCAGGACTGCCCACCCTGCCAGACTCGTAGCTACGTGGCCACCCACTCCAGTCTCAGCCTCCCTGGTCCCTCGCCTCATCCTCTTCTGTGTCTGTGGCGTCTCTGCCCCTCTGTCGCGAGGACACTTATAATGGCAGGTGTCTTTTAGGGCTCACCCAGATCATTCCAGAATTGTCCTCCAGTCTCAAGATCTTTAACTGAGTCACATTTGTAAATACTTTGCCATATAAGGTAACATTTATGGGTTTTTGATCTCTTTGGCTATTTTTCTTTTTTCTCCCCCTTCGTATTTGTTTATTCAGGGGAATTCAATAGATAGTTGAAGGATTAGAAAAAAATAACAATCTTATATGCTCACTCTGTAATACACTCGTTACACTTACTTTTGCTTCATGATCTTTTGATATTTTTTCTATGGGCATGTATCATTTTATAATTAGAAGAATCAATATTATTACCAGTAGGGATTGGGAAGCATTAATGACTGCCTGCGAAATCCTGAAAAGCACAAAATAGAAAAGAAAAATCACCATTGGTACTATGGATAGTTTGCAGCCTGTCACACTGGGTGACCCCCTGCTCCTCCGCCATGCTGCTTCATCCTCCTCCTGCCACCCTGTCGCCTCGCAGTCCTGACGCACCACCTGACCCGCCTTGGCCTCGTCTGGGTCACACCTACATCAGACACCCACAGGCCCAACTCCCTTGCCTCGCTGTTTTTTTTCATATGTTACCCATTCAGCGAGAACTTCCTGGCATTTTAAATTGTGTCTCCCTGCCTGGGATTCCCGTCCCCTTTGCTTGCTGTGTTTTTCCATCTAGAATGCATCACTGTGGCCCACAGGCAGTGTGAACTCCAGGGGCTAGAGAGCTTTGCGGTTTGTTTGTTTGTTTTTTTTGGTGCTGGGTATCGAACTCAGGGCCTTGTGTTTGCGAGGCAAGCACTCTAACCACTGAGCTAAATCCCCCAGCCCTGCTTTGCGGTTTTGTGCATTGTTGGTTCTGTTGTACCTGGAGCAGGACCTGGCATACCATGTGCATCCAGTAACTGTTCATTGAGTGCATGAGTGACATATACCCGGAGCCCAAATGCACAGAGGCGACATGGAGCAGAGGGGCAGCCAGCATGAGGAGACAAGTTAGGACAAGACGGGGTGGCCCTGGGTGGGTCATCCTAGGTGGGAGACCAGGCTGAGGCCAGTGGGTGGGGTCCAGGAAGCAGATGGAGGTGGGTTTGCATGGTTGAGAGAGCTCCTGAGAGGAAGGAGGGGATGTTGATGCCCAGCCAGGGGTGGGTGCTGAGACAAAGTGATAGCCTAAGACGTACGTCCAAGTGGGCAGAGTTGTTGCCAAGCAGGGAGAGAGGTGGGTAACTGCATCAGGTGAGGAGATGGTCCAGCTGCCCAGATTTCCACATCCTTCCTAAACTCCTGTGCAAACCAACACGTCCTCCTTTGCATGTCGCAGAAGATGAAGGAGCCGAAGAGTCTGATGAGATGTGAGTTAGTGGCGGGCAGCAACCTTCTCCCTCACCTCCTGCCAGCCCAGTATCTTCCCAGGAGTGGGGTGCAGCATCACTACCTTCACTGTTGTCCTCTCTCTGCTCTTGGCCTCTGCCACTTTTCTGGGATGACAGGCTTATGCAGGACTCAAGAGTGACTGTTGAGCTAGCCATCTGCAGGCTTGGCTTGGCGCCCTGGGAAGGGAGGGTGCTCTGGGTCTGCAGGGTCCTGGCGGCCGCAGGAGAGGTGGGCTTCCTCCTCCCTCCGCTGCACAGGCAGCCGCCTTTGCCGAGGCGCTGACACCCTGGCTTTGAGGAGACACGGGCACTCTGGGGACCGCCAGCCAGCGGCGTCCCGGGGCCCTGGGGGTGGTGCCCACACTAGCAGCCTGTGGGACGTGGCGTCTGTGCTTTCCTACAGGAGACACAGGGGTTGGTTCTCTAGCATCCGAGGAGCAAGTCAGGGCAGTTGTCTCACCTTGACCATGTCACAGCCCTGCTCGGTGGGCAGTTGGGAGCAGCAAGAGCCGGGGGCTCAAGCCCCAGTGGCCCCACTGGCACAGCTGTCACGGCACATGGCAGGCCACTGTCACAGTGTGCCTTGCTCTGCCTGGCCAAGCTCCCCTTGCAGCTGTCGGTAGTGAGTGGTTGCGGCCCCCGCCCCCACCCTCCCCTTCTGTGTGCAGCAACCTCTTGGGGAGGTCAGTAGATCTCTTGGAGGAGCTGGTTCCCAGGCCCTCGTGCTTTTGGCAGCCTGTGCGAAGTTAGAGGGGAGCTGGTCCCCCCGGACCGCTCCTTCAGCCCCTCCCTTGGAGCGGAGGCAGGGATGTTAGTGCCGGGAGGGATCGGGCCTCTCTGACCTCCCGCTTGGAGCCAGCAGCTTCCTCCCTCGGTGGGAACTGGGGAAGTGCTTCTGTGACTCCTGAGTCCTCTTGTCTCCATCTTGGCCCGTGTCTTTGTGCAACAGGGGAAGGCGGGTGGCAGAGAGAGAGTCCCCCTCGGGAGGGGCAGGAGCAGTAAGGCCGAGGGGGTCAGAAAGTGGGGCTGGCTTCAGAATTCTGGCTCCCTCCTTTCTGAAAATGTCTCTTTCCTGTGCGTGGAGGACGACTCTGGGGTTCCCACGTTTGGTGTGCAGAAAAAAATCAGGGCACAAGCTTGCAGCGCTGAACTGTAAGGAGCCTCTGCTTCACTGGGGGAATAAGGGGGACTCTGGTGATCTTCTTTCTGTTTTACCAAGTGACGGTTCCTTCCTGGAGTCCTGCCTGTTCGCTTGTTTTCTTTAGGCTCCCAGGCCCGGGCCTGTGCTGGGCGCAGAGAATAAAGAATGCACAGTCTGCCACACCAGTGCTCTTTTGGAGCTGGTTGGGAGAAGGGGGGTCAGTGCCTGTCCCCATCATTGGGAACACCTGGAGTACTGGGTCTGGTACCAGCTCAGCACAGAGCAAAGAGGAGGCGGCCCATTGGGGGACATAAATCAAGGGAGAGCGCTCAGGTGGTTCTGGCCGAAGGAACAGCAGGCTGGACGTGTTCAGAAGGAGGGGCAGCAGATGCAAGAAGGAAACCATGTCTGTTTCTTGGACCTGCCTGCCACAGCTGTCCCCGTGTTTTTCCTTTTTTGGTGAGAGGTGTTGAGACAGGGTCTCGCTATGTAGTTCAGGCTGGTCTTGAGCTCACTAGGTAGCCCAGGTTAACCTTGAACTGGTGGCGATCCTCTTGCCTCAGCTTCCTGAGTGCTGGAATTACAGGTATGTGTCACCACACCCTGCTAACATCATTCGTGTTTCTCCCCTGCAGACGCCCCTGTCCTGGCAAGAGCCAGAAGGTGAGCGGGCCGGCTCCTGCACACACAAGCGCTCAGCGTCCTGGGGCAGCATGGACCACCGGAAAGAGGTACCTGCCCTCTTGGACTCCGAGGCCTGGGCGGCAGCCTGTTCTCCAACTCTGGTGCCATGCAAGGCCTCTGCTCTAGAGGGTGACTACACTAGCCATCCCCTGCGCCTCCACTGGCCCTTTCCTGAGGAGACAGCCTGCTCTTAGGAGCCCAGACTCTCCTGCAGGGAAAGGACCAGGTGGCGGACAGGCCCAGGGCTGGAATCTCTGTTGTGCTACTTGAAGGCTGAATCAGGCTGGGGAGTTGGGGAGTGAGTTCCTGGGGGTTAGGAGGCCCTGGCCTCACTTAACTATTCAACAGTCTTTTTTTCAAAGAAGAGGACACACACTTTGTCCTCACCCTTCTTTGGCCCCAGGAGGGCTGCAGGCATTGAGATTGAGTAGAGAAGGCCATTGGCTGGGATTCCAGAGCTCCCAAGCCAGCCTAAGAGGGTCACTAAGAGGCCTCACCCTCAACCCCATCCCAAAAGGAAGCTGCTCCCGCCCTCACTGCTGAGAACAGTAAAAAAACAGGAAGTGGGTACATGCAAGTTTAAGGCTCAAAGGAAATACTTAAAAATCTTCCAGGACTTTTAAAAGTGGGCAGGTTGTCCACAGGGTGGGGCGTCGTGGCATGAGGGATCCGCAGCGGTTAATCAGAGAGCACTTTCTAAACCGGGCGTGGCGGTGCACACCTGTAATCCCAGCACTCGGGAGGCTGAGGCAGGAGGATCGCCACAAATTCAAAGCCAGCCTCGTCTACATAGTGAGTTTAAGACTAGTCTGAATTACATAATGAGACCCTGTCTCAAATAACCAAAACAAAAACAAATCAAGAAAAGCTCTTTCTTCATGGCCTAGTCAGAAGTTTTCTGACCACAGGCAGCAGACTTCCCTGAATTCCATCTGAGCTTGTATTTATGTAGCTCTGCTTCCCACGAGCATTTGCCAGCTGAGGGCAGGAGGGTGCAGGATTGAAGATGTCACAGGGATGATACTCAGCATTGTCGCAGGGGGTGGGCATCTGGACAATGGTCTTCCTGCAGAACCTGTGCGCACATCGCATCGTCTGCTTTAAAATGGGCGAGGGGCATGTGTGCACCCTTCTGGTCTCAGGCCTTGGGTGTGGTTGGCAGAACCGCTGCTGGTGTTCAGAGACACCATGACTCTGCTATTGTGGGGCGGCAGCCACACCTCTGTCATCTGTGAAAGACGAAATGGCCCCTGAGTTGAATGTTTCCAACTTGCAGGGGCCTGGTCTGTCTGTGGAATACATGGTAACTGAGAAAACCAAACAGTCTGCTTGTTAAGGTACCCAGTGTACCCGAGGAGCCCATCTCCCAGGTTTTCATCACCAGTGAACCACTTCGAGATGGAAGATTAAACTGCACGTCCCTTTTGTGTCCCCTCGTGGGCCCATGGTAGGGCACACCTGGGAGGAACCTGCTTTGCTTCATCTGCCCTCCTGTCCCTCTCTCTGGCTGCCAGATCACCAAGTTGAAGCAACAGCTGCAGCGGACCAAGCTGAGCCGCAGCGGGAAGGAGAAGGATCGCAGCTCCCCCCTCCAAGGGGACCATGCTGTGCGGGGGGCGCTGAGGGTAAGTTTTGTCCTCCGTGTTGGTCACGGAATTCTCTTGGGTCTGGCAGCTACTGTGGGTGGCCAGGTGGCATCTTAGTGCAGACTTGGACTCCTCGGAGTGACGTGGGGAGGGCTCCACGCTGTTCTGCACCTCCGTCTTCTCCATCCCACCCTGTGTCTGAGACAGTGATCTAAGAGCGATTCTAGACCTCTCAACGCTCTAAAGTGTGCAGAAAAGCCCACTCAGTGAACCGGACATATGATCTGACGGCTCTGGACCGCCCTTTCTTCACTTGGTCCTGCCGTGTGGACGGACATGGTCGCTGCCCTCGGTCAGAACGGATAGCTGGGTGGAGCTCGGTGGGACCCCAGCTGTCGCTTCACTGGCCTCCTCCTCAGGTGTCCCCTCCCAGCTTCCCCTCGGGGTCTCCCGTCCTGCGACTCAGCCCCTGCCTGCACAGGAGCCTGGAGGGGCTCAACCAGGAGCTGGAGGAGGTGTTCGTGAAGGAGCAGGGAGAAGAGGAGCTACTGAGGGTGAGTGCTGGCCCAGCCTGCACGCAGGGAGATGGGGGTGTCTCGGGCTGCAGCTGCATAAACAGAGGAGCACGAGGCTCGGGGACAGCAGAGGTGGGTGAGGAAGTTGGGGCGGTGAGTGGAGAGCAGGGTCCCCAGCCAGGACGGCTGGGCCGGGCATCACCCTTCAGCCGAGCTGCCGGCTCACATTCCCCACGTCCTTGGCACCATCATCTGCCTGTGCCTCAGCGCATGCCACCCCACCTGCTGTCTCTACCTGGTGACACGCATCCATCCTTCATCCTTCGTGCCCAGTTGCCCTCACGTGTCCGTCTCCTGCCCCACTCCCAGGCTGAATTGTGTGCTACCTTTTCTGCCGTCTCAGGCACATTTTTATACTGACGCAAGGCAGCCTGGGAGTGCCAGTTAGGTAGTATTCAGAGTTCCAGTGGGCACACTCCTCAGTTTATGATTTACCTGCTAGTTAATCTTTAATTTGGGCATATGCAGGATTTCATGTACCCGCCAAACATGCCTACTGGGAGCTGGGGGTCTGAGTGCCAGTGAGAGGGCCCTGGCATGCTTTTCCTGAGACAGTGCACAGCACAGCATCCTGGTACCTTGTTTCTGTGTGTCCACCTGTACATGTTGCTCGCTTTTGTGTCCCTAGAGCCCAGCACACAGTCGATCTCTGCCTTGGTGGTGGGGTGACACACCAGTCACACCACATGAGGGATGTGTGATTATGGTGGATGGCCTGTGCTGTGGGGAAGAGAACAGAGCACTGTGGGACAACCGGGGGGGTGGGGTCTCCCCTAGGTCAAGGGGGAGCCGGGGAGTAAATGTCTCGGGGAAATGGCGTCTTGCTGTCACCTGTGTGAGGAGTAGAGGCCAAGAGGGAGGTCCCAGGGTGTACCCTCAGGGTCACTGGCAGTGCCGCAGGCCTGGAAAGTCGAGGGCCTGAGAGTCTCCCTCCTCCTCCCTTGTCAGATCCTTGAGGTCCCTGATGGGCACCGTGCCCCGGCTCCTCCTCAGAGTGGCAGCTGCGATCATCCCCTCCTCCTCCTGGAGCCGGGCAACCCTGCCAGCTCTCCCTCCGTGTTGCTGGCGTCCCCCCAGCCCTCTGGCAGGGCCAGCCATGAGGAGCACCGGGGTGTGGTGGAGGAGCTGGCATCTGTCCCCAATGACAAAGGTAAGGCGTAGTGCCGAGGCAGCAGGGCTGATTCTGGGCTGCCAGACGTTCCACAGAAACCCTAAGGCCCAGCGGTATTACTTAGAACCACTAGAATATCTTTGTGTTACCTTCTTTCTGCACATCATACCAATAATAATAATAATGGTTCCTTATGTCACATTCCTGTCTATAGCTTATAAAGTCTCTGCACCTGTACTTTTACTTCATCCTCACTGGAATCCAAAAAAACATTCCCTCCTGTCCTGGTGTTTTGGCTGAAGCTCAGCCTGTTGTAGTAGAAGGCCAGGGCATTTCTGTTCACCTGTCACCAGCAAGGGACTTTGGGGTGGTTGTGAATGATATGAAATAAGACAACGGGGTCTCTTGCTCAGGGTCCCACAGTCTGACCCAGACTGATATTCAGACTTTCTGGCTCCAAATCCTGACCCATGCCCTGGCTCCTGACCGAGAAGACGAGATAGGATCCCTGTGTCCTACTAATGACCCGTGTGTCATAAAGCAAGGCCTTGCTGTCCCCAGCAGCCCCAGTAGGTGGGCTGGTCAAGAGCACAGCAGACAGGACCCAGAGGTCTTCCTTCGTAGAGCATGGGCCACGAAGGAGTAAAGGTGATATAAATACAGATAAAGTCAATATTTGCAACCTAGGCAAAGTACATTGGCTGGGGAAAAGTGAGAAGAGCTTTACCCTGTAAGTGGGGTTGCGTGAGGTTACTCCTCAGAGTTGGGACAGTGGTGCTGCCTGGATGGAGGGACAAATCTGAGGACTGTAGCAAGGAAAAGTGGCAGTACTGGCTGGTGGGGCTTTGCAGTCTTGGGAGAAGGCAGAGAGGGACAGCAGACAGGTTCCTTTAGAATTCCAGTCCCCAGGCTGGGGAGTTAGCTCGGTGGTAGAGCGCTTGCCTAGCAAGTGCAAGGCCCTGAGTTCCATCCCAGCACCAAAAAAAAAAAATTCCAGTCCCCACCCACCTCCTGGGGATTAAGATTTGGTATGAGACTTTCTTTTCCCATCAATTCAACTGTCTATTATTATTATATGCTATATATACCTGCAAGCTGCCTCAAAGGTTTTTTTAAGGCGGAGTATGAAATAAACCAGTTTTATTAGCATAGCCACTGCCACCTACTTTGTGGAGTACCTTCCGGCCTAGTGCTGTGACTGCCAAGGCCTGAGGTGAGGAAAGCACCAGCCTTCCTTCATCCCCAACCCGCTCAGCCCTGCTCTGTTTTCAGCCTCCTCTCCGGGCCATCCAGTCTCCCTGGAAGATGGCAGCCCATCCCCAGTCCTCGCCTTTGCTGCCTCCCCTCGGCCCAACCACAGCTACGTCTTCAAGCGGGAGCCCCCAGAAGGCTGTGAGCGAGTGCGTGTGTTCGAAGAGGCCACGTGAGTACCCCGATGGGTGGGCCGGGGGTAGAGGGCCAGGGCAGAGGCAGCCCTGTGTGACCCCACTGACAGGCTCCTCTTCTGTCTTAGACTCTCTTGTCTAGCAGTGTTGGCTACATCAGATTATCAGTATTGGAGTTTTTCCATGATCAAACTTGTTGACATTACCTACTCTGAGCACTTAAATCTTTGCTTATCATTATCTCCATAGAAACCTGCTCCCTGCCCACATGCCAGGCACAGGCGCAGCGAGAACTGGAAAGGAAAGATACCCGAAACCCAAGCCCTTTGTTCCTCCTATTTTTTTCCATTCGTGCGGAAGGTGTGAGAATTTGCTAGTCCAGCTTCAGGGAGAGAGACAGACAGCACACGCACCGGTCGTTCTTCTCTCTGTGTGTAGCAGTTAGGGTGTCAGGAACTCACAGATAGCAACTTCCAGCCCCTACAAGGCCTGTAGAATATTGCAGAACCTGACTGAGTATTTCAGAAGCCATTCTTCTGCTCGCCGCCCATTAGCAGAGAATTGAGGGCCGGGCTTGCCTCAGGCCCACACAGCCCCCCGACGCCCGGCCGACGCCCGGCCGGCTTCATCTTCACGGGGCAGAGTCACCTGGAACCTGTGGTTTCAGGGCAGGCAGGAAGTGTGGTCACAGCGTGCCGTGCCGATGAAGATGTTTCAGGAGTTGAGGGCACCATTTGTATCTCAGATAAGGAAGAGCACAGTCCCCAGACGCAAGAGTTACAGAGCCACCAGCCACGAGCGGGGCTTTGTTACCGCGTCGCTGCTGCTGGTTTCCTGTCTGGCCCAGGTCTTCCGAGGAGTGTGGAGGGAAGAGGCTGCGCTCACAGCTCAAGCAGACCTGGGTTCCCGTCCCTCCCTCCATGTTATAGCTGAGCAGTCACAGCCTGGAAATGCTGGCAGAAACTAGGCTGTTACTTCTGATTCTTTCCCAGATTCCTAGCACCGGAAGCATCTTAAAGTCATCTTCTCCTGCTTCCTGTCTCTGCGTCCACCCTCTAAGAGAGGTGGTGCTTGTGGGTTATTTTCAAAGACAGCCTGGGTTTGAACTTCTGCAAGCTCACGGCGTCTCTTCATTTCGCCAGCTTTCCCATGGGGCAGTGATCCTCTTACACAGTCTCCCCCTCTTAGCTGTTGTCCCCTCTCAGGTCACCTGGGTTTCCCAGGGGAGGAGTCAAGCACTCAGGCCGAGCTGATTGCACTTGAATTCCTCGAGCGTTGCTTGGTCTCCGCTCGGCCACACACCAGCCTCCCCACCCTCCGCAGGGCGACCTCTCTGCCGGGCAACACCTTGCCGCTGGGGAGGCCCCTCCCTGCACGGCCCCGGTGTGTGGCCCAGCACTGCTCACCGCCTCTTTGCACTCTGCCACACTCTGCCCTTCTCAGACCTCACTTTTCCTTTTGGGGACATGGATTATTAGAAGTCTAGCATTAAGATGGAAATTCAGATACTGATCTATTCAGACTGTATTATTCTGTGTATATGTTATAGTTCAGTAAAAAGTGAAAGAGAGAAGGGGCCAGGCACAGCAGCACATGCCCGCATCCCAGCATTTGGGAGGCTGAGACAGGAGTGCCACAAGTTCAAGGCCAAGCCTGAACTACACAGTAAGACCCCGTCTCCAAAAAACAAAAAAAGAGAGAGAGGTAATCAGTGCCAGGCATTAGCGACAGTGCCACCTCCCCCACTGTCTTCCTGCCAGAAGCCTCCCTGCCAGCAGCTCCTGAGCCTTCCAGACTGACCAGGCACTCACCTTTGTCCTTACAAGGGTTCTACTCAGGAACTCGCAGACCACCTTCCTTCATCCTTCCGTTTCCCCCACATGGTCAGAAGGGCAGGGATGATTCTTCCCACAAGAAAGGCCAGGCAGCCGTGGCCAAGAGCACATGGCGAGGTGGGACCTGGACCTTCTGAGAGGTCTGAGTGCCTTGTTCGTGGTACCTGCTACACTTCACTCTCAGGAGAAGTTTTGCCATGCCTTGCAAATGTGTTCACGAATTAGGTTCCTTAGGCCTATAGATTTCAACAGGAGACATTTGGCCCCTAAGAGGACACCTGGCAATGTCAAGAGATGATTTAGTTGTCACAGGCTGATGGGGGAGAGGGAAAAGGACACAGGACTGCTGGCGTCCAGTGGGCAGAGGCCGGGGATGCTGCTAAACACCTTGCAACATGCAGGGCCGTGCATCTGCTCTCTTAGCTGCAACAGAATGACGAGACGCACACTGTCCGCAGGGCTAAAATGGTGCTTCTGCTATAGGCCAGAGAGTCCTAAAAAGTCGCTATGCCTGGCTGTGCCCTGAAACATCATTCCCTGATGAAATCCTTGCAGTGGTCAGGCCCCTGGTCTCATCTTCTAGAATCACACTTTTGGAAGTTATCCTTTCTGTTTGTAGCTGAAGGGTCTTTCCTGTTGCTTAGCTGTATTTAAAAACATTGGAAGCCCGGCATGGTGGCACAGGCCTGTAATCACAGCACTCAGGGAGGCTGAGGCAGGAAGATTGAAAGTTCAAGCCCAGCCTGGGCCACTTAGTGACTCAGTGAGACCTCATCTCAAAAAAAAAAAAAAAAAAGAAAAAAAAGAAAGGGCTGGGGATTTAGCTCAGTGGTTAGAGTGCTTGCCTTGTAAGCACAAGGCCCTGAGTTCGATCCCCAGCACCGCCCCCTCCAAAAAAAGAGAAAAATAAAAAGGGGCTGGGAGTGTAGCTCAGTGTGAAGGTGCTGGGTTTGATCTCCAATACCAAAAACAGAACAAAACAAAAACAATGAGATCTGAAGGGTCTTGGCCAAGTTGCTCCCCTGATGCCCTGCTGAGGTGACACCTGGCACCCCAGCTCACTGGCTGTTTTTCTGTGTGCGTGTGGGTCTTTGTGTCTCTCCATCCTCCAGGTCCCCAGGGCCTGACCTGGCCTTCCTGACTTCCTGTCCTGACAAGAACAAAGTCCATTTCAACCCGACCGGCTCAGCCTTCTGCCCCGTGAGCTTGATGAAGCCCCTCTTCCCCGGCATGGGCTTCATCTTCCGGAACTGCCCCTCCAGCCCGGGCTCTCCTCTTCCCCCTGCCAGCCCCAGGGCACCACCTCGGAAGGATCCAGAGGCCTCCAAGGCTTCCACACTGCCATTTGAGCCATGGCAGCGCACCCCACCATCAGAAGAGTCTGTGCTTTTCCAGAGCTCCCTGGTGGTCTGAGGCGAACCCCCACCCCGACTTTACCATGGAGACCAGTGCCTTGGTGGCAGGCCACTCTAGCTTCCCGAGCTGGGGGATGGAGAAGCCCTTCCCTCTCGGCCTTTGAGCACTTTCATTTAATGTGTCAAAGTTCTGGGTCCTCTTTCTGATGGACACCAGCCCCTGTGAATGTGAGGGGACCTGCCTTCTCCGCTAGCAGCTGGTGGCTCACAGCTCACACCTTGTGTCTCACCGCTTCCCTCCCTTGGTGGACTCTCAG